>DWOE01000014.1:0-11728 GCA_018250815.1 Potamanaxas melicertes
GGCGAACTATTGACGGAGCCCTCGTGTACCACGAGGTGCCATCCTACTTAAGGCACGTGCTGAAAACCTATCTCTTGGATAGGAGTGTGTGTTATCCCGGACGCTATGGGAGTTTTAACGAGTCGGACGTCGTGTGCGGGGTTCCGCAGGGCTCGGTCTTAGGGCCACTTCTGTGAAACCTCGCTTACGACTCAGTGTTACGTACTGCACTCCCTACGGGCGTAAGTGTAGTCTGCTACGCTGATGATACTCTCGTGCTAACCGAGGGGGAATCTTTCTCCAAGTCGAAGAGACTGGCGGAACTAGGAGGAGTAAGACCGAGGAACTATGGTTTCACGGCCTCAGGTCAGGGCAGGTACCTTGCACATACTGATGTGCACATAGATGACGCAGACCTGGGGCTGGCACTGGACGGACATTGGAGGTTCGTCATGCATTTCAATCGTCTTTTATCCCCCCCGGGACCGCCGCCCAGTGGCCCTGGACATGGGTTGGCCGACGCCTATACATCGACCACTTCATGGCCGCAGCGGATGTGTTGTGTGGCTCCGCCGCAGAGGACAGGGAGAATCGCATGGACGACATTGCGTCGTCCCACGGCTATGAACCTCCACGGCTCAAGCGCCGACGCATCCCACGGCGACCCCGTTTGGTTGCGGGAGATAGGACGAGTGGCGCACCGCGATACCGTCACGCTTCTCCTCCCGCACCCCTCCCGGTTGTGGTGCGGGGGACAGCCTGCGGTCTCAGTCCCCTGTACCACGCTCTCGTTGAACGTTCAAGGAGCCTCCTCGGGTTCTTCTTGGTTTCACCGTGGTGTCGCCTCCCACGTCTACTTAGCCCCCCATCGCGACAAGATGGTAATTGTTGGGGGGGGGGAGGTTAGGTTAGGTTAAGTTAGTTTTATTTTTTTAAATTAGACTCTGAAGCAATTTGAGGAGTCTAAATGACTAATCAATTTCTTAAAGTGTCAGTCCTCGCTATGGTATACGGGCGACTGATCACCGTACATTATTTTCAAGTTGTGAGATTTGTTTCTTTAATTATGGTATGTTTTTTATTGCAATACAATACAATATATACATATAATGATGCAACAAATATGCGAATGATATGTATATACAAATAGAAAAGAAAAAGTTGTTAGAAGTTTAAGTAAAAAGTTGGCACCCAAGTAAAGTTTTTTTTTTTATATATAAAGAGAATGAATGTAAAGAGATTTTTTTTCCCATTAATATACATCTTTATGAAATTCTCTTTGTCTATGACGTTAAGGTTCAATCTTCGGGACGGTTTGTGATTCAAACGAACGTGTGCTCTGTACGATGATTTTATTACTACTGACTTTTACTCACTACGTATGATACAGATATATGAATTGAATCGGACATACCGCCCACCAAAAACAACAGTTTTTTAATTTAAATTATTCAACACATGCACAATTGTCACTGATATCACTATATTAACACTTTGATGTCGCCGCCCACCATGACTCACTCTAAATCTTTGGGAAGTAGTATTAACTTTGATAATGGTCTTTTTAATAAATGGTCTCCCTTGCATTTTACTGTTACAACTCTCACGAGATTATCTGCTCCAGGATGAAGCTGATTTATTCTTCCCAATAACCATCTTGTGGGGGGCAAAATCTCATCTTTGATGATAACTAAATCACCAACAGCAGGCGATACAATGGTGCCTTGCCACTTATGTCTTTGCTGTAATGTATTGAGATATTCTATTCTCCATTTGTGCCAGAAATCTTGCGTTAATTTTTGAATAAGTTGCCATCTTGTTAACAAACTCATCTTCTTGTTCTCATAATTTAAATCTGGAACACTGATTAAGGGTTCGCCCACTAAAAAATGTCCAGGTGTAAGGGGCGTCTCAGTAGTGTTATCAATTTGACACAACGGACGAGAATTGAGGCACGCCTCTATCTGAGCAAGAAGAGTGACCATTTCTTCATAGGTGAGTTTAGTATCTTTATTCACTCTCATGAGGTGTCTTTTGACTGACTGAATTCCTGCTTCCCACAGGCCTCCACATGTGGGCATTCTGGGGGGTATAAAATGCCAAGTCGTTCCATTAGTGGCTAAAATTTCTGCTATTTCACGGGCTATGTTATCTTTGCCACTCTGAAATAAATCCTGCAATTCCTTTGCAGCACCCACGAAATTGGTGCCGTTGTCGCTCCACAAGTGCAAACAATGCCCTCTGCGTGCCACAAACCTTCTAAATGCAGCTAAAAAAGCCTGTGACGTGAGATCTGTGACTGCTTCTAAATGTATCGCGCGTGTAGCCATGCACACGAATAAACAAATGTAGCCTTTGGTAGCATGGTGACCCCGGCCTTTAGAGGTTCTTATAAATATAGGTCCGGCATAATCAACTCCGCTGTTTATGAATGGTCGATGTTGATTGACTCTTACCGATGGTAATTGACCCATGAGTTGAAACTTTGTTTTAGCCTTGTCCACGATACAGATCTTACAATTGTGAATACATTTCTTGACACTCGATTTTAAGCCAATAACCCAGTAATGCGTTCTTAAATAGCCCATCATTAACTGAATACCTCCATGAAGAGTTTTGATGTGAGCTTCATTTGTAAGTAATTTAGTGATGTGTTTATTAGAAGGAATAATAATCGGATGCTTTGTAGACTCTGCTATGGAAGCGTTTTGCAGTCTACCTCCCACTCTTAGCAAACCTTTCTCATCTAAGAAGGGTGAAAGTGTGATTAGAGAACTCCTGGTTTTTACTCCTTTACCATTCCTTAAATCTTCTATCTCTTTACCATAAACTAAATTCTGATAGTATTTTATACATAGTTCTAAAACCTTTTCCATTTCTCTTGAATTTAAATATATTTGTCTCTCTGTGTCTTTATCCTTTTTTATCATTCTTCTACAATATGCTAGTACTCTTTTCATTTTTGAAATTGTTGAAAATCTTTCCCAAATTGGTTGCTCTTCTAAAATCATGTGGGTTGTGATCTTTACTTCCAAATCAGTTTCCGGTACATTTGCCTTCTCAAAATCTAATTTATTTTGTTTTAACCATTGTGGCCCTGTCCACCAAGTCTCAAGAGTAGCTAGATCGTGTGCTTTAATGCCTCTGGATGCTATATCAGCCGGATTATCTGCCGACTTAACATGCCTCCATCGATCATTATCTATAACTCTAGTGATATCTCCTACTCTGTTTGCGACAAACGTTCGCCAACGACTAGGTTGTGATTGTAGCCATGACAGTACCACCGTTGAGTCGGTCCAAGCAAATACCTTGTTTTTAGGTATTCTCAAACAGTCTACTAAATCATTAATGAGTTCTGTAAGCAACAATGCAGCACATAATTCTAATTTAGGGATTGACAATTGCTTTAACGGTGCGACCTTTGTACGAGATGCAATCATAGTGACATGTACTTCGTCACTATCAATAATTCTTAGATAGGTTACAGCGGCGTAAGCTTGGGTAGATGCGTCTGCAAAACCATGTAATTGTATATGTTTCGCATTTTCAGGTATAGTTTTGAACCAGCGCGGTATTTTTATAGTTTGCAAAAATGGTAAGTCTTGTCTGTATACAATCCATTCTTCACATAAACTTGATGGTAATTCATCATCCCAACCTAAGTTGCAGAGCCACAGTTTTTGGATTAGTATTTTAGCAACAATAATAACAGGTGACAGCCATCCAAATGGATCGAACAAGCGAGCGACATCGGACAAGATAGATCTCTTCGTTATAGGATATTTCAGTTCGGGTAAGTTAACGGTAATTTTAAATTCATCATCCTTTCTATCCCATGTTAATCCTAGAATTTTTATAATCTTATCTAGTTTTATCTCTATTGTGTCTTTTGTACTATAATCATTTTGTAGGTATTTTAGAACTTCTTCAGAATTACTCGACCATTTTTGCATTTCAAATCCCCCTTTTTTTAGAATAGTTTTAATTTCATAACACATCTTTTTAGTTTTTTCTATGTTTTCATTGCCTGTCATCAGATCATCCATATAAAATGCTTTTTTTATTACAGGTGCGGTTTCCTGAAATGCATGTGCTTCATCATCAGCTAATTGGTTTAATGTGCGTACAGCTAAAAATGGAGCTGCAGCTGTGCCGAAAGTGACAGTTGTTAGGTTATAGCTTTCAAGTTCTTCACTAGGGTTATCTCGCCAGACGATGCGTTGTAAATTTCTGTGTTCTTCTGTTATCATGACCATTCTATACATTTTTACAATATCAGCGACGACGCAAACTTTGTGCGATCGCCAAGATATTATTAAACTTCGCAGATCTGGTTGTAAAACAGGTCCAACCATCATCGTGTCATTTAAAGAGTGTCGATTTGAACCCTTCGCAGATGCATCATAGACAACTCGAACTTTGCTTGTCTCCTTGTCTTCTCGGATCACCGCGTGATGTGGTAAATATATTGTGTTATTATCATTAGTTACGTCTGATTTTGTCATATGACCCATCTCTTTATATTCGTTTATAACTTTTCTATATTCTAATTTTAAGTTTTCAGATTTTTCGAATTTCTTTTCCAGATATTTGAATCTCTTTATTGCTTGTTCTTTTGTTTCTCCACATAATTTTACAGTGTCTTCAATGCTTTGCTTCAACGGTAAGTGAACAAAATACCTTCCGTCAGTATTTCTCTTAGTAGTAGCTTTATATATTTCTTCACATTTTTCTTCTTCTTTTGTAAATAATTTCTTCTTTGTGTATGAATCTGTCTCTATTTCCCAGAACTTTCTTAGCATATCATTATCTTCTGCCACCATTCTTGTTATGTGTAATGTGATTAGATTGTGTTTATCTTTCGATTCTTTTCTTTCCTCTTTTTGACCCGATAGTATCCACCCCAAACATGTTTTTTGAGCCACTACACCTTCAGACATCTTAACCAATCCATCTTCTATAATTTTACAGAAGACGTCGGCGCCGAGTAACATGTCAACTTTACCCGGTGAGTAATATGTAGGGTCAGCTAATTGTAATGTTTGGAGCTCTGTGCAATTCACCAAAATATTCTTCGAAGGTAATTTTGTGGATATTTTCTTTAGTACATAAGCTTTTATACGAATTACCTCCTTTGTGTTAAAACGTGATGTAATTTTCAGGTCAACTAAATGTTTTATAGGTATTCTATTTCCTTCTCCCACTCCAGAGACGACACCGCTGATATTGGTTCTTGATAGACCCAACAATTCTACTGCTCTTGCAGATACGAACGACGCCTCTGATCCCTGATCAATCAAAGCACGAAGTATGTGTGTACTTCCATAGCTTGACATAGCTTCTACTTGTGCTGTGGCCAACAAAACTTCAGGACCAGGTTGTTTATTAGAGAAGTGTGCGGTTGTGATGCTCTGTTCTGGTTGTGGTAGTAATTGTGAAACACTTTTCTCGTTCAACTCCTTCGATAGATGTAAGAGCGAATGATGTTTTCTTCTGCAAACTCGACATGTTGTTTTCTGTTTACAATTGTATACCGTATGATTGGGCACGAGGCAGTTAAAGCACAAACGATTATTTCTTACAAAATCTTGTCTCTGTTCAACAGACTGTTTGGAAAACTCCTTGCAGTTAAATATAAAATGGTTTCCACTACAATAAGAGCATGAAGGTTGTGAATATTTACTTGTGTGAGCAGTTTGCAGTACATCTTTACGTTCTTCAGGTGTAACATGAAAAGATTTGTGTGTTTGTTGCCTTTCTCTTGAGAAAACCATTACTGGTGCGACTAATTCAAGCGTTCGAAACTTAGCTTCAAGGAATTTCCTTAACATATTCCATGATGGCAGGTCATCGCCATTTTCCTTTTGTGCAAATTCCTCCCAGTCTTTTAGAGACTCCGAGTCCAATTTTTGCCCAACCAAAAATATTAATATAGGATCCCATGAGTCAGTTGTAACTTTTAAATTTTTTAAATTATTTATGCACTCAGTTGTAACATCAAGAAGATTTTTAATTTGACTAGATGACTGACTATTAATTTTCTTTTGCCCAAACAATTTTTTCAAAACAGAATTAATGATCATTTTTTTATTTCCGAAACGTACCTTCAGTAATTCCCATGCTTGGGTGTAATTGTTCTCTGTGATTTGTATGTGCTTTAACAACATATCAGCCTCCCCCGAAACACTAGTTTTTAAATAATGCAATTTTTGCACACTGCTCAAATTTGTATTGTGGACAAGGGCTGTAAATAAGTCTTCATACGTGGGCCAATCTTCATATCTCCCCGAAAATGTTGGCAATTGTATGCGTGGCAAGTTAACAAAAGTTAAAGTATTTTCTTGTTTATCCGACGATGTTGACATATTGTTGGATACTTCCACCGACTTGCATCTGGGTTGCAATCCCGATAAAAGATCCGATAAATCGGCGTGTAAGCAAACATATAACTCTTCTACCGAATAAAATTCTTCTTTCAGAAAATATGTTAGGACTCCTTTCTGTTCCTGGGGCGTGCACTTGGTTAGATTGTTATGTGCGTCCTTAAAAGTGGTCCAATAATCTTCCAGGGTTTGCAGTCGAGTCTTAACATATCCCTCTGTTAGTCTTTGTTTCGGACATTTCTTTAGGTTAATTTGCGCCCTTTGAATAATATTTGCGATATCTTGTAAAGTCGTTAAATAACCACTTTGTTCCGGCGTCGTTTTTTGTTCCTGAGCCATAATGTCGACGTATAAATCGTAAATTCACTTCAAAAAAATGATTTGCACAAAAACTGCACTTTATGTCATAAACGTGTCCGGCCTTATCTAAGGAATGCGGGTTCCTTTTGTTCTCGCTCGCCGTGCCGAGTTGCTAGCCGTCCCGCAGGTAAAAATCCGGCTCGAAGGACATCCCAATGTGCACGAAGCTCTACTCCAACAGAGCTTGCAACGTGGGGTTTACGTGTTGCCTTTCAAAATAAAATCTCTTTAGACATTTTCAGTTTTATTCATTCGCTTCATTCAACACACACTGGGACTAAAGTGTAACGAGGCTGCCACTTCACCGCTAATGGTCCTCATTGATTCTGAACTTAACTATTTTTATTTCGAACGAATCAATATATTGAAGAGCCCTCCCTCTCCCACTTTTCGTTCGAGACTTTTCGAGAATATTCGAAGATGAGTGTGCAGTTGTTGTACTGAGGAATTAAAGAGCTCGCGGGGCCAGAAATATATATTTGGTTAGTACGGGTAATTTTACTATACAAGGTCGCTAAAACTCTACATATTATCTATATTTTGGTTTGTACTTTACTATACAAGGTCGCTCAAAATTCTACATATTATCTACATGCGCTTTGCGATGGCGATGGCCCTTCCCCGGTCGAGCTCGTACGGCTCTACTACGTATGATACGTCTTGGGCTTCATGTTCCCTTCACTCTATGTCTTCCCGATGCTTTTCACCTCATTCAGTACCGAGCGTCGCCAGGTTTTTTGGGACAACCACATTTTCGCTTTCAATGTACAAGTCAGTGTTAGTTAAAAAACATCCAATATGTAACTTTGTTCATAGTAGATCCTTAATCCTTGAATATCCTGTGCCAACCGAACTGTGCATTATACCGTTATTTGGGACTCATTAAGCGGGTGATTCCAAAAACACATTCGGAGATAACTTATGTTTCGCAGTTAAACGGATTTTACTCGCCACAGCCCCACTACCGTTGCATACAGTATTATGTAAAGGTTATTTATACTTTAAATAGACTGTTATGAACGTGTTTATTACTATTAATCAGTATTTTATACCAATAATAATGTTCAAATTACATTTAGTAGATATAAAGCCATTAAATTCATTCGAGATAGTACCACCGCCACCCTCGTGATCTGCCGTGATGCACTGTTCTTCAGATATTGTGTTTCAGGTGGATAGGTGTGGTTGCCGGATACTTTATTCAACATAACCATCTTAGTCCTCATGAGTTGCGAGTGAGGTGCTTCGCATCAGCATATGATTTCCAACAAAACTTCTACATATTTTTTTAAACCTTTTTTTAGATTAGACGTGGGTCCTCAAATGCTGCAGTCACCAGTCATGTCAGTCATGTGAATTATACGAGTATATACATTTTCTACTCATTTAATATGTAAAAAATTTAGTCTTAGCCACTTTCATCCGTTACACTGGACATGTTAATAGACAGTTTTGAACGGATCAATTTCGGCCGAAGCTTTAGGTCAATTTTAAACCACGCAGTGGAAGTCACTGGTGGAAACTAGTCAATAGTACTTCGGACAGAAGTAGATTAGTAGTTAGCAGAATTTTTGTCGAAATACAACGTTAAACTGGCTATTTTAAGCTGCATGTTATGCATTAAACGGATTAAATTCGGCCGCAGCTGCTCGTGCCGTAATGGATAGCCTGTGTATGAACATAGTACAAAGTGGTCGTGGTATTCAGTTTTCGTTTTCGGCAATTATATTTTGTTTTCGAATATTGTGCGGTCGAGGTGGAATGGTTTTGTTATTAACTGTAATGACACGTTTAAATCCTTGACTCTGCAGCAATTATCTCGGCAGTTATGGAGCTATTGGAGTAAGTCGGTAAAGGACCTCCGTCACCCTCATAAGCCACCGTGAATCATTATGTCGTTTTTGAATTATTTCGGCTTTTATATATAAAACTACACTGCACGGTTTTAATGTCCATGTCTCATTTTGCATTCGTTTTATATTATTATTTACATTTTAATTTTTACTTACTAAGAACGCGAAAAATTTAAAACATAACAAATAGAAAAATAAAGCTGTTACAAGGGCGTTTTCGTATATATTTAAATATTGACCTAACCGAATGTTATGTCAGATTAGGTTAGTTACTGTACTTTTTATTTTTCTAGTTAAACTTAAAACGATATGTGGTCGCGGAAGGGAAGTCAGTAATATTTTTTTGGATAGAAATACATAGGTTACTAGTATATTCTGAACACCGATTTTTTCTCGAAATACAACGTTAAACTGGCTATATTAACGGCTGCATGTTATGCATTAAACGGATTAAATTCGGCCGCAGCTGCTCGTGCCGTAATGGATAGCCTGTGTATGAACGTGGTACAAAGTGGTCGTGGTACTCAGTTTTCCTTTTCGGCAATTATATTTTGTTTTCGAATATTGTGCGGTCGACGTGGACTGGTTTTGTTATTAACTGTAATGACATGTTTGGAGTAATCCTTTGATGCAGGATGCGGTAATTATTTCCATAATCACAAAGCCAGTGGAGTCAGTCGTAGAGGTACCGCCGTGAAGAATCATGTTCTTTACGTATTGTATTTCGGTTGGAGAGGTGTGGTTGAAGAAGACACTTCATTTAAAGCGATTTTAGTCATGATGAGCAACGCTGGGTGCGATGCATACGACCTCAAACAGAACTTTTATATGTATGAAATTATAGAATGTAGAAATCGCAAGCCAGCAGCTGTTGTTACTTGTAATTGCAATACACAGACTTTTAAAATTTGTTGCTTCTATTGATGATTGCGATGTTAGCCCCAAATGTATTTCACTGGCATCATCACTAAATCTGATATACGACTACAAGAAATAGAGATATACAAGAGTAATCGGTCATTTGTAGAGATAGTTATCTCCCCGAACCCAAAATAATCACCACAAACAAATTCATTTATTCAGGTACTAGTCCAATGGTCTCAGGTACTAGTCCTATGGTCGCATGACCCCTTTGACCCATGTAAGTCACTATAAACGTACGCAAACGTAAAAGCTATAAACCTTTAAATCATCGTTATAAAAATCCATATCGGTCTAGTTAATAAAACTGAAATATCGTTACATAAAACCGTTGTAAAACTGTCCTACTAACCACATTTGTGTATTCCAACCGTAAATCCGGCAAAAATTAACGAACGTACTCGCTCGTAGCTCGAAACTTTTACGAGGGAAGAGCAATAAAACAGTAAGAAATAATTTCCACCTACGTTTAAAGAGGTACCCGAAAATTTCGCTCATAAAACTCCGCGAGGCTTGCCAAAGCTACATTAACCAAATTGCAGAAAACAAACATATCTAATAATTACGCCCCGGGCACGGTGCCTCGTTTTGCGGAATTATGCGACCGCCATAACTTTTTCAATCTGAACTTCGACAATTAAATTTACTTCGGTCTCAACATAACATTTCAATAACCGGCGCGGATCGGTTGGTTCTTCCCCGTTTATTTGACTTTCGAATGATTCTTTCCTTTCAAGATATTAAACCGGAATTTCGCGAATTGATAACTAACCGGATTTTTCTTTTCGGAAGCTATAGAAACTTTGTTCGATTTTGTTAAATTTGAATTACTTACTTCATACACTAAGAAATAATGTAAAATGTAAGGAATAATGTTAAATAGGATTTATGCAACATTAAAGTTATAAATTAACACGGTGTTAAATGTTCATCTTTCACATTTAATACAGTTTATTGCGAGTATAATTTACTGCAAGTAATTACTGCCTCATTATCCTAGTACCGAAGAAAAAGTAAAGTAAAATGTTCACATAGAAGCTATAAACTGTGTGATATAATCAAACTCGTCGTCACAAAGGACATATGGACTTGATAAATACGATAAGAGTGGCAGTCGGAGGCCTTTGAAAGGGCTTGTAGCATGTATCATTAATCTTTGCATTACAAATTCATTCGGTAAGAACTCACTCACTTGGATTAAGCAGAATTATAAATGAAGTGTCACGGGAACGTTCACAAAAAGTGTGAAGGAAGAAACCTTTGAATAACGGTTGGGCGCGTCAGTTTTTAACTCGAAGCAAATAGGCCCCTCTTGTGGGAATTATTCGAGATTATTCTCGTCTTAATGCGTCAAATGCAAACGCTACTGTGATATATTATTTTCAGTGCTGAGTTGATTTTGGTGTGAAAAGAATTGGAAAATCTGTGGAGTTCTCCATAGCAATGTACCTAACAGAATTAATTGGTTTGTTGGTGTGATAAGCTTTATTTTTTTTATATGAGCAGCAACGGGCATGCAAGCTACCTGATGTGGTCACTGCAGCCCATGGACACCCACGCCCGATCTCATATTGAATATAAATTCCATCTGAGGTCGTACACGAATGCGTTGCTAATCATGAGGACTAAGATGGTCGCCTCAGGTATACTATGTCCTGCAACCACACCTCACCAACCGAAACATAATTCATGAAAAACATGATGCTTCACGGCGGGTTGCGAGGGTAAAACTAGGTAAAACTTCTTGTTGCGCAGTTGATATACATAAAAAATAAAACGGCACATGTTTCTATCGAAACCTATGCTTCGTAAGGCTAATGAATCTAATTTCTTAGTACCTCGAATGGATACGTACTTTTAAATTACGTATTTTTATTATCGAATTCAGTCATCGAGATAGTTAATCTAGATACCTTAAAATAAATAATCTTTAGACTTTCTACTTCCACTTTTACTCTAAAGAACCTTGAGGAAATCACACCAATACAAGAAAATAAAGATACACAGATCCCATAGGACCCACTGAAAAATATGCAGCCTAAATAGTAACGAAAGTCAGGCTATCGTTATAATTTTTCACTCACTGAAACCTGACTGCGGTTTTGAGCAGGTTGACTTTGAATGATGGTTCGCCGGTCTCTCGGGACAAGTTTGTTCGAAACAAGTTAGTTTGGATGAGAGTATGGTTAGGTATAACGTTTTTTCATTTTGTTATGAGAATTGTAAAAT
>DWOE01000015.1:0-11583 GCA_018250815.1 Potamanaxas melicertes
CCACTTAACATCAGGTGGTCTGCACGCCCGTTTGCTACTCAAATGGCATAAAAAATAAAGAACGTTAGCCCTTACTACTGAAGGAAACTTGAGGTGCCCATCTTAGACGATGAATCACATTACAAACATTACTTCAATCAGCGCTTCGGTCTTGTTTGAGGGAAAGAGTGGGTGTCCATGGGCTGCAGTCTTTGACATCTAGTGGCAGACACAGTCTTTTGCTGCCTCTATATAATAAAATATGTGAATTCTAGTCAGTCTTTTGCTGCCTCTATATAGTGTTCATGCAGATACAAAGATGTCATCAACGACGTTATAGTTACGAAATCTTGTTATAACGGGTGTTATATGGAATCAATACTTAGCAAGCCTACACAACTATTTACCTCAACATCAAGTGCCAATTGTAATTATGTATTAGATAATGGGTTTATTTACGTCCCTGCGTAAACACAATAGTCAAGACACAGCTAGCATAATCTAACTATATTATGGTCACGAGTACATCGAAGCCCACACACAACCAACCGGAAAATTAATACAGAAGAGAAATCAAATAGGTCGCCTTTATCACTCACTGGTTGGAAAACGCTTTGTTCTTGAAAGCTAAAATTACGCATTATGCGGTCGTATCGAAGGCTACCATTATCCACACTGTGGTATTAGTAAGATCTAGGTTCTAGTCGATCGAGGGAAATTGTTAGGTTAGGGTTTTGAGCAACAAGTTGGTGAATGGAAAATTAATGATATTGATAAAATTGCGCCGTGAATTTAATTAATTAATTTCTTAATTAGGTGATTAGAAATTCGAATTATTTTTCAATGAACTTTATGATTTTTGATTGTTAATTGATGAGGTTTTGTTGTAATTATTGTAAATTTTAATTCAACCTATTGATTATTAATGGGTTTATGAATTTTGATTGATATGAGGGTGCTTATCGTAGTTATTGTAATTTTAATTGTAGTTTTCATGGTAAATACCAGACCAATTTTGCTTATCCTACGGACTTGGAAAATGGTTGTACCTACGCATTCTAAATCTTGCAGTAAATTACTGCAGGTAAATTTCAATTAGTAAATTCAAAGAGGAAGTGCTGTTCGTCTGATCAATGGCTTATCAAGAATACACACCTACCTAGTACCTTGTAAAATTTTAAAGAACTAGATACTTAAGCTGATTGCTGTTCAAGAACTGAGCCGTTTTTTAACTTGGATGGCTGAGTGGATTTTTAATACTCGTGTGATAACCTTAAACTCGACACGGTTTTCCTAAGGTCATCGGTGTCATTTGATGGACAGATGGATTGGAGGCTTGCCTTCATTTTTACCACGGCGTGGTCGCCATTCACGGAGCTTTCGTCTCCATCAATTGTTAACATACAATTATACTCGAATGTAAATAGTTACTGGCGCCAGACAACACACAAGACAACAGTTAGTTCGGTGACGATATTGTTTACAAACATGAATCTTAGCACAAATCTGGTTGAAATGTGAAATAATAAACTAGCAGCCAGTTATGACGACAAAACCTCTTTTTGTTTGGTTAGCTCCATTAAAGCCAAAACCACTATCAACGCGGAGTGCATGAACTTTACACGACTGTGTAACTTTACACAGACAGTCGCGCCCGCAACCTCTATACAAAAGTACACAATGACTGCGACGGGCGACAGGTGCACGCGCTCGAGCGAAACTCCGGATACAGGGGGGAACGGTCACGTTGCGACTTCACGAAGGTTTGATCGGTGGAAATAATTTTATTGAAATACTAGCAGTTCGGCGTAAAAACGACCAAAAACTCCAAAAAATCATCAAGGGAACATATCACGTTGGGACATATCATCGTACATACACTTTCTAATAGGAAGTAGTATCTCTTCCCTTCTTCTCTGCAACCCATTAGTGACCTACTGCTGGGTCGGGTTTCATCTCAGAACGAGAAGGATATTGGCCTTAGTCCACCACGCTGGCCAATTCCGAGTTGGTGGTATTGGTGGTTGGAGGAAGTATCTATCTATATACATAATAGCAAAATGATCCAAAGAAATATTAGAAATCTCTGCCGTCCATTTTTCTAATTAAAAGAGCATTGATTGGTGAAGGCATAAACTGAACCTAACTAACTATTCAAAGGCTGTTTATCAAGCACGTTCATGGCGAGAAACTTTACCAAGTTTCTCTTTCATCTTTGTACTGACCTGTCATTTGATGCAGTTGGCAGGTTGAAGCTATTTTTATATTAAGTATCCTTCTCGGTCCGAGGAGAGACCCGACCCGGCAGTGGGTCACTAATCGGCTGCAGAGAGCACCAAAATCATTCAAAACATTATATGGCCGGATCATGATCTCAAAGTTTTCTGTAAGCTTCAAGTTCATAAACCATTAACTTCGAATATAATTTGTCCATGGTTACGCAGACATTTTGACAGCAAAAAGTACGAAGATGAAGATATCGGGTATTTAGCGGTAGTTTTATACAAATACAGCAGCTTGTGCTGTTTGAAAAAAGTCTATAATGACAAGTCAATTTTGGTAACAAACAACTTTAGTAAGGAGGTCACCTTTAGATTTCGGCGTCACAACGAGAAGTCAGTGTTTTTCGTATTTTATTTAATATTTTTTTAGATGTTAACGCGATTATTTGCTTTTCTAATTATTTGCGTTCTCTTAAAATATCATTAGAACTTCCGCGGTTCCCTTAATGACCACGAGTCGCAAATAAACTCGCTTTGAACTGCGAAACGCGCAATAATTTATATGCCTAATTACAAATTGGTATTAGACACAAATTTATCAACTTCGCGTCTCAAGCGGGCAAATACTCTCGACTCTGTCTACGTGTTCGCTCTCATGCGGGACTCCAGCCGTCATCCCCAAAACGTTACATGAGCGATAATTGTGGCATCATATTCATCCTTATGCTTCGGTAACACGGTCAGAAAGGGAAAGCTTTTCGATCGTTAGCGATCGTCGAGTAAAGGACGCAAACCTGTTGTGAGGACGAGTGGCGCTAACAGTCCCGTGAAACGAGCCTTTAAAAACGTGCCCTTATGTGGTGACAATAACACTTAGGGATGTTACATTTAGCGCTGTTATGGATATGATATTTCGGATCTGGATGTATTTCTTTCTTAAGAAGCAACAAAACATGCAGGTGACCTGATGTGATGACGCTCAACCTCATCCAACGTTAATCAGGATGAGATAATTTTGTTGACAGATTGGCTTTTATTTTGGAAGAAAAATTGGCCCATAGAGAAACAAAAAGGTCTCCAACTCAAACCTACTTAATAGTGGTTTCCTTTTCCAACCATATTTCATCCAAATCTGTTCAGAAATCTGTTCAGTTTTATGTGAAATAATAATAAAAAACCTTAAATCTGTCATTCGTCATGGTCATCAACTTTCGCATTTATAATATCAGGAGGATCATAGTGAAATATCCGATGGCATCGGTTACGTTTACGGTTTTGGAAGCTCAATAACATCCCTAAACAAGTACAGGTACCTGCTATAGAGAACTTGTTTTGTGTGGGCGTATAATGGGTGGGTGCTAGAAAAACAAGTAAACAAACGGAATATGGGATGGGTATCGTTTTCGTTGAGAGCACAAATTTTGTTACGGTGTGTTACAGTTAGGTGATTGTAAATTAATCTGTAGCTGCTCGGCCTTGTTGGCAACCTAACAAACACGAAAAAACCGAATCACAGTCAACATGATGATGATATTTATAATTCACTTAGTAGTTAACTACTATTAAGTCAACTACTAGATAGACTGAATTCAACTACTAGTCTCCAATGCAGACAATAAGAAACAGGCATGTTTTTAAACAATCAACGACAAAGCACGAGTGAAACCAGATTCTACTCATCAATAACAATTGTGACCGACGGCTTAGCTAACGCATATTACGCAGTCATTAAAAGTCCAAGTTCCTATAGTGGCCGCGACCGATGTTTAATCTAATTCGCTAAGCCGGTAAGTGCATCAAATTATAAACGCCACTTTGTTCTACTTTCGGTGTTTGTAAACAACGTTATCTGATCTGTTTCGAGTCTATCAGCACGTTATCGGTAACGTTACGTTAGGTTTGGGTATCTGTAGGTTGCGATAGACTTGTGTAATTACCTTTAAATTGAAATCGTGATATCTCTAAGGAAAAAGAGAAATAATATTGCACCTATGTTGTCGCCTAAAAAGTCGCTTTAATATGTTCCTCGATGCGATAGATTGGCAAAATCTTTATAGGTAGTACATATTGTTGCCAATTTTGCAATGTTTAGACATTCTAACAATTTGTGAAACCAGTCCAGGCATCTCAATAAGGTACGTGTTTGAATTTTAAACGTACAACCCCACGCACAGGTTCATCGGAAGTTCAGAATTAAACATAAGACCACGAGCCTGCATGACTGAACACTCTTGAATAAAACATGACCATGCGAAAGGACGCTTATGAACTCAGATATTTTTAATAAAGATGTAAGGCCATGGAACATCTAAATTAAACCCTT
The DNA here is from genome assembly GCA_018250815.1 of Potamanaxas melicertes. NCBI lineage: Eukaryota > Metazoa > Arthropoda > Insecta > Lepidoptera > Hesperiidae > Potamanaxas > Potamanaxas melicertes. The sequence continues at coordinate 4,525 of DWOE01000015.1, forward strand.
TTAATTTCCACCTGACCGCTCTCCTGGGTCGGATGCCGCTGATTGCTCTAAAATCGTTCCGAAGGGTAACAGCCGTTAATCAAATGAACGCCAGAATAGATAATCACGAATCTAATTTGGTTACGCGTTACTACATCCATACTGCTCGGTTCCATACTTTTGGCGAGGCTCGCTTGACAATAGAGCACGCGTCATTCCTATTCGACCCTCATACGTGCTTATGCTTCCAAGAATACTGATAGCGATGATACGACCAATGAAGCTCACCGCGTACACACTAGTGATGTTCAAAGAAATAAAGTTCTACCGCACTTGTCAGGATAACCTGCGTATTGTAATAAATTAGTATGCAGGTTGTATCGAGCTTCCTCCGCGCCGGGGTTGTCTCGTCATGTCTACCATAATTTACATACGCATAGGCGAACAAGAAAAATTGGCTGTCTCGTTAAAAAATATTGCTGTGCGTAGCGGCGGAAATAATGGTTAAATAATGACGCCGATGGAAAGTGAATAATTGTAAGAAGAAAACTTCGCAAAACAAAAGCTTCGATATACGATATGTTAATATAGCTGAGTCTTGAAGAAACAGGCTTGCGTGTCTGATCTCACAGCGTGAGAAGTGCATTGAATCAATTAGGAATATTGAATTAGCTCCCCCGAATGGATCTGTAGTCGCAAGTGCAGCAAGATCGACATGCGCATTACTTTAACGGTCGATTTACATCTGAGAACGATGCTTTGTGTTGCACTCGAAGCATCTTGCGATCTGCATCCGTGTGAGAACACAAGTCGATGAATTCTTAATTTCCATTTGTTGCATTCCAAGTTCAGTTACGAGGAAGTATTCTATAGTTAATAGATTGAACGGTGTAGGCATAGCTGTGATTAGACCATCTGTGATCAGCTATAGTTGGTAGAACCTTTAGAGTTGAAACCCGACGTGAAACAATTTTCATTTTAGATCTCATGAGCATAATACGTACGATCTTAGATCTGACTTCTATTTGAGATTACAGCCCAAGGTCTGCATAGACCACTTATCATCACGTGGTTGTTTCCATTGAATATCTTTTCTGTGTTCCAAAAATCTATTAAAAACCTTAAAACCAATATTGATTATCGCTATATGCTAGGAGGCATAGGTCTCTTATAACTGTTACTGAGATATAGCTATTACCTTTCTGATTTCTGAAAGTACTCAAATAACTGACCATTCACGCAACACAATTGCGATTATAGTTAATAACCACTTAACATCAAAATGAAAATGTGTGCCTAATGTTTCAACGAAAATACAGTGTTACTTCGCACTCTGCAACAACCAACCAACTAGTGTTCTAGGGGTACTAATCAGGGGACCTAGATCAATATCAGCAGCGGTGACCCTATTTTTGTAGTCCCTCTCATCTCGCCCTTGCATCGGCTGGTGCCTTTACAGCGTCACTGACCCATATCGCTCGTGTTAACTGTTACACTTAGCGTCTCTAAATAGGGCCTCCGGCGAGCTTTTAGAGAGATTAAACTGGCTTTAATGTTTCCTCACAAGCTCGAAAAACTTTTTTCTGGGCCCAGTTACCGACCTTTCGTTCGTTTGTATCTCAAGTTTTAATCTTTTTGCAGTCTAGTCTTTCATCATTGTTGCCTTTGATATCGAAATGGTTTTGACCATGGCTTTTTAGGTTGTATTTGAAGAACTAGATCTACTGTTATTAATCCTCTGACATTATCTTAGTGCATCCTTTTTTATAATCTATACAAATGTTTTGTTGTTAAAACCCTTCTTTACTTTTGTTAAGAACTTGTTTTTATTTTCATATCTTTAGCGTAAAATTTCTATTACGACCTGATTCCCTAGTTCTATTGCATGCTTGACATTTTTTTTGAAATGCCTACTTCGCTATGCCTATACATAAAAACAAAAGCAATAAATCTCACTGGTAGCCCTGTTAGCCCCTTTAGCTTTCTAACTCAGCGGTGGTCTATCAATAGTTTGATAGCTGGTCGAACGCTGGTTGGTTGGTTGGCTTTGATGGCTCTTGTGTTCTCGTGTAATTGCTCTTTACGTTCGCGGCAATCGTTTGAGTAATCGACAGATCTCTTTTATGATCCTTAACTTGTAACTCGTGTATCTCTGGGATCGATAATTGTGAGCATTTGTCTGTTTACTTCGATAATTTTTGAAATTGAAATGTCGACATCTTTTTTGAACTAACCAAAGCGGCGTTTTGAAATTGAACAAAAACTTGAACGCCGTCTAATGCATACCTTTATTTGTCTTACCTATTTGCTTACTGCACCTTATCTGTTACACCTGCCTACGCTGTAACGGTGTCAACTTTATTTCCTGTCATAACAAGCATGAATGATTTCTGCTATTACGAGTATTTCCATTAATGAATTTAAATACCATGAATGAATTAGCTCAATTCATTGTTGATTAACTTCGTTGGTTAACTATCTGTATCTTGGACGACAATGTCATTTGTTCCTGGAATGCCTCAACATAAATAAACCACACCCACGCTTGCAGACCAGTTACGTTAATACTAGACAGCAGATTTAGTGTTGATGATAAAGATTTGACTATTTGGTTGTTTATCACAATCGCTTGCAACATGCACTTCGGAATGACGGAATTCTACTTATTTATAAAAAATACCACCACCATCACTTATACTGAATATAGACACATAGATTCCATATAGATATTGATGTATTCTGTATTATAGCTTGATCTTCTTTTTTACTAACGTTTTCGTCTTACTAACGTCCTTTACTCGATTGTATATTTCGGTTCGTCTAGTCTCAAAAATAAACTTACTTAAAATTAGCTTTTTTATAAATAAACAATCCCATCGGATTGGGACGGGTTAGACCATTTGAAAACAAATAGCTGAAAGAAGTACTACATAAATAAATTATCGAAAACATAACAATTTAAAACCGTTGTTTCAGCTCAATGCGTCAACTTTGGTAATTCGTTTGGCGCTTATCCAAACCAATTCCATTCAAGTCTTTCACTATACATTTCTTGTTTTGAATCAAACCATTTTTCATTCTATCGTCTAATATAATCTTGAAATATGTTCAACGTTGTAGTAAATGTATCGCGCTGATGTAGATACCTATTGTGATGATATGATGCCCGGTAACCACAATTAGAACAGTATACATACTGAGATACAATGTTGTGAAGTTTGAGTATTTAGATAGGTACATTGAAATATTTAAATAATCGAAATCGTTATGAACTTGAAGGCGATAAAACTTCCTCAACGAAAGCCTTGACCGTAATGTGTTATCAATTGAATGATGTCAATTGCCTATAGACAGTTCTTTTCATCGTTCCTTTTATTCTCTAAATAAGTAATAATTCATTCTCTTACAAAGTTTTATTTCTACGATTTGCAAAATATTATTTCTCTGAGAAACGCTGTCTTGGTAAGGAAGTGAGCTTCCTTTTGTTACACACTTGGTTGACTTCATCGTACCACCCTTTGGTTCTGCTACGGAGACCTTGCTATTGTTCAAAGTCATTACACCTTTGAGAATAGTATCTAAACACTCGTCTTTGTTTACTTTAATTATAAGAATGATGAGAAGAATAATAGTGTCGTCAAAATTTCGCCCGTCAAACTTTATTATGACCGTATTGTAGCTTTGCATAATTATATCTTTTGTATGTTAATATGTTAAGATATTCTCTACTGGTGGTCTTATTACATTATTAGTCATTACAATGCTTGAATGTTTGTGAAGACTATAAGGATCCTTTAAATTTTATTTACTTTTGTGTTTTTGGATTGGATGGATTTTATACACTTTCTATTATATCGTTATATGAACCGTAATATAAACAAACAAAAAAGTTATCCTGATAACTCGAGAACCGTGTTACTAAATTATTAACGGTTTAAACTATTTCTAAAATCAATCAACTGAACATCCGCTTGCTGATATTTTCTAAAGGGTGCCAAATGAGAAAATTTTATAGCCAGTGATAGTGCGTTAAAAATATTGCAGTTATAAATTCCATTACCCAGATTACGTCAAGGAAATAGTTGAAGCGCAATAAACACGTAGAAGTGAATCGTTGCCCATGCTAATCTTGGCTGGCGCGAATCATATTCGGGTCACATACGAGTACGTACCCGATTGTATTTAGACTAGTTTAAGAATGTGCGGCCCATGTGGTATTTAGTTGTGGAAATGTTACACATATTCTCACAGGAAAAAATTTAAACATTGACTTCATGAATGAGATAACCAAGAATGTACTTTTAAAGTGGTATTCGCGAATTGTTCAATGTTCAATCACGTTTTTGAAAACAAACAATACGACAACACTAAAACTGCATTGACTGTTTATATTCCCCATTACGATCTAAAAATAGTGCGTCTCGTGTCATTAAGTCCCGGCGCTGGTCGGGCTCCGAGGGGCCACGCGCGTGCTCGTAACCCAACACACACACATACAGGATAAGATGTGGCGCCATTATAATAAGACATATCGAAGTGGTCGCCGCGTTATTGAAGAATCAAAACTAATTTCACCGGTTACGTGTGATGAGACGGTGTCACACGAAAAGGTCAAATGTATCTTAGCAATGTTATTATCTTTTATGTCCCTGAACGAAGTCGAGCCAAGTATTATTTTGGGTTTACTTTTGGGATTCTAAAATCGTGAAGACGTATGTATAAATATAAGTTTGTCCATAATATTTCGTATATTTTACGTACGTAACTCTCACTTTTATACAAAATTAAAAATCGACAAACTCCGACTCAAACCGACAGTGTGATGCAGGTTTTATCATCTCCTCAGTATAACGATCAAAGTTTGTGGAATCACCTGGATGTTTACATTTGGGAACGAATGGTGCACGCGTTTTGCAATTGAGCACTGATTCCCATTCGATTCCTTTGAACCACCTATGGTTTTTAAAGTCCATAATACCATTCTTAATGATACCAAAACGTTTGCTGATATCAACTTGTATCGTGTTTCGTATTAAATCTCTCAGGTCTGCGGTAAAGCTCGACGGACATCTGTATTTACCACCCACGATCTTTTCATACGTCTTCATCGGCTCATTTGCGTAGAAAGGAGGATATCCTGCGTTCATTTCATACAAAAGGACACCAAACGACCACCAGTCAACGGAAAACCCGTATCCCTTACTCAATATTAATTCTGGAGCCAAGTATTCTGGAGTGCCACACAAAGTCCATGTTCGGCCTTGTAGAACTTTGCAAAAACCAAAGTCAGTGATTTTCAAGTAGCCATTCTTATCGATCAAAATATTTTCAGGCTTCAGATCGCGATACACTAAATTGCAAAAGTGCAAGTATTCCAAGGCCAACACGACTTGGCTTGCATAAAATTTCGCTAAAGGCTCCTCAAATTTACCCATGCGCCGAAGGTGAGTGAACATTTCACCGCCTGGTACGAACGGCATTACGAAATAAATGTAACTGTTGTCTTTAAAGCTGAATTCCATGGATACCGTGAAAGGGAATTTCGTTGCTTCAAGAATACGTTTTTCGTATAAAGTATGTTCCACTTGTTTCATCTTGATTATTTTTTCTTTCTCCAAAATCTTCATCGCGTAATATTTATGAGTCTTGATATGCTTTAATAACACTACTCTGCCGAATGCGCCAGTTCCTAAGGTATGAATACGTTCCATGTCTGTAAAGTCTTTGTCAAACGTACCTTTTTTGCACCAGCGGAGATCGAATTCCTCCTTTAGTTTTTTCAGGTATTTACTATATTGCTGTTGCTGCTGCACCGTGTATCCATCCCGGACCTCCGCCGATGCTGCTTTATACGACATATCTTTAGATGGGACATAGCTCTTACGTGTGTACATTGTTTGTTTTTCATTGACATTTTGACCCGCACAAATTGGATCGTCGCCAACTGGATTGACGGGCTAATGGAACATAATGCCGAAAAGAGGTTCGACATTAGGTCCAACTTATGATTTTATTTTACGACTTGCAAGGGGAATCGAGAGTTCCGTTGCGAATGTTTTCGCCGAGATCGAAAGTGCGAGGGGTGCGGAGCGCGGGGTGAGGGGTGAACGAACGGCACGAGTGCGAGGGTGGTGGAATCAGCTGTGTTTAGGGGTTACATGCAATGCCCCGCCGGCTGGTCGCCGTCCCGACTGGCGTATTGATCAGACGCCACGTGGAACGACACAATCCCCGAAACTTTACCGTGAGGTATTGGTTTATGTCAACCATTGAATTTCAGATTAACAACCTCATTATTCTCACTATGTCATCTCAGGGCGTGGGAACGTTTTAAATAATTTATCGAGCTTGTTACTGTGAGATTCGTGCCTAGGCTTTTAAAATTTATGGCCTTATTTGAAGTCTGTTTGAAGGTACGGTAACTGTACGTCATGTTTTAGTTAGTCGTGTAATCGAGTAGTGTAGGTACTCGTATTATGATTAATTAGTATTTATATTGGTTCACATTTCCGTATGAGGATTCTTTCTTCTTCTTCTTCTTTCATTATACATACACCTTACTGATTCAATAGTCAGTTTATCATTTTTTATCGTTAATGTTATAAGTTTGTTTCGTAGACAAATGTTTCTTTGTCGAGTTATATTTCAGACTTAATTCCATTTTCTGCTGCGAACAATCCGCTCCGTAGAACAATTTAATATACACCAGACCCTTATTAAATAGCTTTTGTCTGGAATCAAAATGAACTTGGCGAAGCCTACGAAGATGTTAATCTACTTTGTGCATAACTACAAGATTCTTCAAAAAGAATATTAAATGTAAGATTTGAATTTTTAACGTATAGTTCACCTTATAGTACTTATGTACTTTTAGGAGTTATAGTTTTTCTTTTAAAATTAATGGAATAGCAAACGGTCGTGCAGGTCACCTGATGTAATGTGATCTCTCCCATCATCCCATGGACACCCTTGTTTAACCTCAAATAGGATAGAAGTTCTATTTGAGTTCATTACAAGGTTGCGTTGTTACTAATGAGGACTAAGATGGTCGCCTCAGGTTTAGTATAACCGGCAAACACC
>DWOE01000016.1:0-11547 GCA_018250815.1 Potamanaxas melicertes
ACAAAGTTTTTCCAGCGTAAATCCCGACCTGGTGACACACTGATATCCACGCGGGCGAAGCCGCTGGCATAACTAGTGTGAAATAAATGCAGATGGGCCGACAGGGTATTTTAGACGGAATACGGTATAGATCGTAACGGCGGATAGTGATTCTAAACATTTTCCCGATATTTTTTTATGGGAATCGATCGGCTGACATTGATGGAGACGTAAATGCTTGTCCGTCTTCGACGCGTGCGCATCTGATATCGAGCCAAAATAAATAAGCGTGAATCCGAAGATTCAAGGGAATCTGTATGATTTCCTTTGCAATGTTACTCCGACCCTTTTATAAATATGCTTCCTGGAATATGTCTGAAATAGCTAACGAATAGTGCTCTCAGGTCTCTTCGCTGAGATAAATCGAAATTATGACAGTCATCGTTAGCCAAGTGAGAGTCATAATTTTAATAAGGAATTTATAACGTTAACCTACTTAACGAAGTTTGAAGTCCTCGCTCCAACAAATTTTACATGCACAAAGAATTTTGAACCACACGATACGACGCCAGTTTGTTTAGTTAGATGTTTTATTCACACGCGTGTAGGTACACCGTATAACACCGCAAGAATATGAAATTCGCTATTACTACGCTGTATATTGTTTATCTTACTTTAACTACTGCGGTTCGTTATATTGTAGTACAGTTTCTAAATACGTATAAGCTATACCCGCCGGCGATTTCAGGCGGGCTAGCGTCGATTATGAAAACATTGTTAAAGTTTTATTATATGGGAGTGTTGATGAGGGCCGAACTAGCACTTGTCCAAACATCATACGACACGTTGAATTATTTAGTGGAGCGGCTGCCGCGGTAATCGATTCACACCTGCTAGTAAAACCACCGAAAACTTACCGCATGGAGCACTAAATGTATGTCATTAGGGTACGCTTTATAATTAAGCCTCAACCAGGCGCCCTGGGCCAGATCTAAATTGGTCGGTTAACCTGTTGCGTCTCGGTAACATTAATCAAATTACGACTGTTAATCACTCGCATGAGTCCGAGCGGGATGTTTGAAACTCGTAGATTAATGAAGAGTTTTAGTTGAGCGTAGTGGGTATTTGCGGAGGGTTTGCCCCTGTTTGGCATAGCAGGCCGATCGCGTGCGCTGCTGTGCGCCCTACGCCGGTGCATTACTTATGCATGCTCTCCTCGTCCCCCGCGCTTCCCCGTCACTATTTTTATTTCGGCTTTGGGAATTAGACTATGCACCGATGAGCCCCGCACGCGCCGCTCTCGCTCGATCGATACGAGAACGTTTACCATCGAAAGCTACCCACCGTGGCAAGCGCAGCAGGAACTATCCCTTTGTTTGCCATCCCCTTACGCCTAAATTATATAATTTTTCTATGTATCGTGGTATATGGTCATCTGGTTAAATTGATGCGCGTCGGTTTCACCCTCATTTATTAGACGACGCTGTTTTTTGTTATTGATTTTTAGTATATTTTTATACGTTAAACGCAGTTAGTACCAGCTATAAGATTGTAAATGAAAAAAAAACAAGCTTGCGTGAAGATCATGATGTTTTATACACAGACGATATACCGCTTACTATATTATGTTCAGTGTCATAAGCCGGTAAAAATGTGGAATCGGAGGGCGCCGATGAGTTAACCTGATCGATAGTGCTGCGCATAGTTATAATTGTATGAAGCGAAGCCATAATGGTCAGCTTACAAAGCCACGCCACCACGTGATCGTATCTATCTGCCTTTACAGTAATCATGTCTTTATTTCACCGTCGACAACGGAAACGTGCAATTACCGCAATTACAACCAACGGCGGGCCACAGATTGAATGTGATTTCAACAATAAAACCATTTTATTTAACCCTGGATGACAATGTCTAACAATTATAATGTAAATTAAGATCTAAAATAGGTCCTTGAGATACACCGTAATCTATTGGTTAGACCTAAACTATATGAAAGTCATTGAACTGTTTAATCAGTGGTAGGTAATTTAGCGATTACATTATATTTTAACTGAATTTTATTTACTTAATTACTTTGGTTAATTTATACTTTTGCTACCATAATCGAGTTCAATAACATCGTCTAAGAAGTGGTTCAACGAAAATATCGAAATCAAAATATATATGGATTAAATTGTAGATACAGTACATCAATTTACAACATCGGTACACTAATAACCTCGGACATGTTGAACGCGGTCCAAGTAAATAATAGTATCTTCCGTGTTCTACAGCCGCGTGGCATTTGGCCCAAAAATCTTATAATTAAGTGACACGTGACAAGACGACCAACTACACGGCTATACACTTTAGAAAAATATCTGACAAAAAAAATTCTACTGATTTATTGAATGGCAACGAATATAATACAAAAATATACGTTAAACATAAAGAACACGACGCTTAGGAATTGGTCCAAGATATTTTATTAGGTTTAAAAATGGATGCTTTTAAGGCACCGGTGAATATTTTTAACACGCTTTTATTAATTTTAACCTTTTTGACGTCTAAATACCTATGATTGTATGTTACGGAATCTTTTAGACATCATTTTCTTCTAATTCCAAACGAAATATATTGTAAACTAAATTTAGCCGAAATTTGGCACACTTATCAAGGACTGAGACAATGCAATAGTTTAGTACCATCGAGATTGATAAAATAAAACTCGGTAAGAAAATCAACGTCCTGTTTGGGTTGATTGCATTTTTCTTTTTTAGTTTTTTTTAAATAAATAAAAAGCTATACACAATTATTATTATATTAAAACTTGAACGGAAATCAGCATAGTGCGCCCTTAGCAGCGCTAGTGAGTGTAGTATAAGGACACTTCAGTATCTACCCTTCTTGCAGTTGCATCATGTAATGTGATCCCTAGAGGCGACTTCCGTACGAAGCCCCACTGTAATCCTCCGATATCGCAGATTACGTTCCCGTTTCACGTGGATATCCACTTAATTCAAAGGCAAGTCTAACAATATCTACTTCAATAGTGTCGTACCTCGCCACTGTTGTGCCAAAAATGCTGTAAATTAATTGACCCGATTGTTTCAGACTTAGATTAATAAGCTTTGAAGCATTTCTTTCGAAACTATCAGTCCTATGCCTCAGAAACTTAAATGTAGCTTTCTTCGTGTCTTAATTATTATTTATGTACAACAGCTGGCGAGCAGAGGTTGGTAGAGCGAGGCTGAGTCCGTCCGGCGAACGACGTGGTTATTTATAAAACAGACTTGCGTCTCGTTTTGTTTTCGGCGCGCTCTTTATTTTGTCTAAATATACGCAGTTTTGGGAACGTCGCCGCGGCCGCCTTTGCCGCGACACCACTGCTGGCGATCCGCCAAGCTTCATATTTTCTTCCCAGTTTTCTTTTATTGAAGCCTACAAAGCGTCTTTGATTAGCGTCATTTGAATGGTTGGATGGAATTTTTATCAAAGCCAAAAGATTTCGAATTCTGATCTTTTTCTTAGCTAAATACTTCATCGTGTAAAATGTTCAGTTACGTTGGGCCAAGTACAGATCCCTGTGGTACTCCGCTAGCGACTTTTGTATATTCTGATGGAGCATCCAGCTAGTTCTTTCAAAGTTCATAGACATGGCACAAATCTTTTCAAATGTATCTCGTTACTGATCTTTTGCCACAAGGCGGTGCTACACGCAAAGGACATCCAAATCCGGAATATTCTATACGAAGCGTGCTCGACAACTACCTTTACTAACCTTTGACTTACTTTTGAGTCGCACAAGTGACTTCGTCAGAAGCAAACCGAAATGTAACATTCAATCCGGCAACTAGACTAACATGGAGCACGTGTTTCACCAAAATAAGTGTCTCGGCACCCAACCGACATTCCAATGTGAGGTATAATTAATTAATCGTCCCAGTCGAAACTTATTACATTGCTAGAACTTTCAGGTGTCGAAATGTCCGTTGATTTCAGGAGGACAGCGTTAGATCAAAAGGAAGGCCACCGGACACGGCAGACTCCGTACGGCCGTGAGACCACGTTCGTTTTGGTCACATAGATTTGGGCCACGACTGTTTTAAATCTATTCTTGCGTCGGTAAACTTACACGACACATCCGTACTACAATGTATGCAACAAAGCTGGCTATTTTGCTTGTAAATTCCCGTATGGTTGTTCAAGCTTTACTGCGAAGTTCAGCTTCGTTGGCGTGTTTGCGCAAATTCGGCAGTCGTAAACGGTCTTTAACGATTACGCCGAGATGCGATTCGGCGCTAGGTTTTATAACCGTGCATCTAGTTTAATCATAATGCTCGTATAAGCTACTGTTATAAACAGCATGCATTTAGACGCACACATTTTATTCCAATGAATGAATTACTAATTGAATAAAGAACTTCAGACCATCATGGTATACGTAGGTAGGAGTAGCGGCGCGGGGTCGTTCGTTCCGCAGGCGTCTAAAATCGTATTTCCGTAGAATCCTTACAAGCGACGTTAAGCACTCCGTGTCGGCTTTGCAGTTCGACGACCCGGAGTCCAGAAGTCGTCCTGAAACAACGACGCAAAAACATTTAAAACAAAGCTTTATTTACTTAAACGACGCGTGCTGGCCGTTTTTCTGGAGAATCTGACTAATGGCGGTGGAAGTCTGCGTCACGGGTATATGGTTTTTGGTTAAACCCGTTGCGCATTGGGCTATATTTGTTTTAGGTGGGCTCTATATATACGAATGTAAAACATAGGTAATGTAGTGAAACCAACAATCGATTAGAGTAAAACCTAACTGGGTCACACGCGCTTACAAAAGAGCATCGCGACCGGGCCGAGGCACAATGGTATTAAAGAGGAAAAAGTTTAATGAATCAGATAAGGTATATGGACGGACAGTGGCGACCTCGGCCGTCAAATGGCATGGCATCGATCGAACTGCGGTGGCCGTTGGCACATCACGCTCTCTCATCGGCCACGCAACCGACACAATACAACCCTTTGAAATTCATAGGGAGAATGCCCCTCCCTACTTGTAGTTTTGGGTAATGACTGTCTATTCCTTTAATTATGTCGGACATGTTAGGCTATTAGTACCTTTATAACTAAGCGCTAACTTGCTGATGGCAAGCATTTTAAATAGCCATGCTGACAAGATCAGTTCTTGAGCTTTATATTGTATCCGACTTACGAGTATAAGATATAATATCTATGTTTTGTTGTCTAAGACGCTCTGATCTTTTCGTCGCTGATAGTCGCCGCTAAAAAGGCATCACAAGCGACATCAAACTACGAGTAATTATTAAGAATTCACAAGGTAAACTTAACAGGAATTCGGTCTATTTTAACGTTATTTTCATTCTTGTTCACCTTTCAGCCTCATTTGTTGTTTGATATGACAATGTTACCTTTAATTTTGTAAAATTGTTGTTCAAGTTTTATCGGCATTAACATCATCACAAAGTTACTTAATTGCTAGAAGGGTTCATTTCATTACCGTAAAACACGTATACCATACTTTCAGTGAAAGCTTAAGTTAAGTGGACATTAATAATGCCGTAGATTAATGGACCTACACAATTTTTAACTTTTATTTATATGCGGACAGACGGAAACGCCACGAAGTGAATAACATTCAGAATGTAAATATGAGTTCTAAAATTACACAGCTTACGTTATATAAATTTTTATAATAAAATTCAGATGTAAATATTGTTTACACAACCAAAATAACTTCATCTGTACATTCGGGCTTTTATAATAGAAGTCGAAATAAAACCAACTGTAATTACAAAGTCTAAATGTTGATGTTGCCCTTGGGATTGACATCAAACGTAGGGTTAATCGTTTTTAAATCACGTCGTGTGCCAGACCGTATTGGCAATAGTTTGCGACTACAATGATTGGACCGACCACACGGAAGGTCAGACATTATCGCACCAGCCGAACCGCGACACCATCCGGACCGCCCGGACGTGATCCGTGGTAATAACCGGTGAAATTTCACCATACATAATAACCAAAGCGTTTCGAGTCCGCCAGAGGTCACGCTCCTATGATCATTAGCCATTAATCAGAGATTTACGATTCCATCACCGACCAAACAGTCGTAATAATACGATATTACGACTGCGCGTTTCCCAAATGTGTAGCTACATTGTTTCCGCGTACGTAACTGGCCACCTGTAACGCAAAATTAGTTCTCAGTAACCAGTTAGCAAAACGACCCTGTCGAGTGCCGCGAAATCTCTTGGGAGTTGGAAGAAGATCCGTCAATCAGTATAGACGTCTCGGCGGAGCATCCGCGTTATGTGCATCCGTGCCAACGACTGTAAGCCATTTATAGCGAGAGTTTGTCGTCTTCTTGTCAAGAGGCATGTCCCTGGATGCCGGAGCCCGGGCGGGCGGCGAGCGACCGAAATAGACGCCTCGCGCGGCTTAACAATGCAATAAAAAGAAATTAACATTTTGACGTTGCCTGCGCTAAGTTGACTCTTGTGTCATTTGGAAGCGGTCCAATCTGTGCTGATGTATAGTATGCTAGTTCGAAATCCTCTAGCCACTTCCGTTAAGTGACGCCGAAAATAGACGATGGTAAGAGCGGCGATGATGACAGGATACAATTTTTGACGATACGCCTCGTTCCTATTTCGTTGTCACCTCGTTTGGTGGAAATGGAGGTTAAAAACGGAATTATTTGTTTCAGGGTTTGGACTGGCGGCGGCGGCTGCGGCGGGTGTTCGCACCGGCTACCCCACAGTGCTACAGTCACCATACGGGTGAGTGGGCACCGATCGATGTATCATTGCATCTGTTACACATCAATGTTCAATGGTTCAACACTTCGATATTTGCCAGCACAAGCGGCTCCGCATGCCGCTCTCGATAACATCTCACGAGACAAAAATCAGACTAGGCATTACGAACTTTGCTTTCTTAGCATAAATTATGAAACTATAAAAATGAAGAATATAGCTTAGGAAACTTTGAACAGATGTCTTTATTCAACTATGTAGATGAAATAACACGTACAGTAATGGAAACCTTGAAGATTACATTACGTAGGAGCCGTTGAGAAACTAGTGTTTGTAAGGCGAAGTTTACACTATACCTTAAAATACGAATGCACACAGGGCTGGTAAGTAGAATGCACTGCGCGTAGGATATAGGGATATGAGTACAGTTGCTGAGCTGACTTTTGTCTCGGTAGATGAGGCGAGCGGCGTCTCCGGACGGCTAGCGGCGCGGCGGCCGGCGGACCACCCCTAGACTAAATAATCAAACATTTTCACATAGGTATCTATGGCAAGCGTGAGCGTGAGAGTGGATTTTTTTCGTTTGGGTGTGAATTAGTCGATTGGGTTTTTAATGTTTACGTTTTATAAAGCTATACCGGAGCATGGGCGGCGCCGGTGACGTCTCTCGCAGGCCCCGCCCACCGCCGTCACTATACGCATCGTTCGACACTCAATGTTTTCTTTACTTTTATGTTTTATGCCGTGTTCGTGTAAGATTTTTGATTTGAATTGAGTTTTGTTGGTGGTGGATTTCGTTTAATACACTTACTAAGTTCCAAGCGTAACCGAAATTCCCTTGAAGAGCGGTGTCTAACTTCTCATGACCTTTGTTTTCACAAATCTTGTCAAAATCATCGTTTACTGTTTTGAGAGCTCACTAGCAAATTTCATGCGATAACCAGTAATCCAAATTTCCTTAAAATAAAACTTATGATTGCGTAACATTTCACGAAAGATTAATTTGTCAAAAACAGTAAATGGAATTTCTTATAAATGAGGCATTTGAACATCTCTCTTTTCATTCACGATACGACGATATAGGTACTATAAAATTAAATGGAATTGACCTAATTTACATTGCTTTATAAAATACCTTGACATGGCCAGTTTTATCAGACGTATTGATAACATCAGTAAAACAATAAAAATGTCTAATTACAACAGTTCCATATGAATACAGTGTAACTAACCACCGGTTTCTGTCACCAAATCCATATCGTATACAACAAAAGCTTCTATTAAAGTATGAATTACTTTAATTCTAAAAAGTTCCAAAAAATATTCGTCGTCGAAGCGTGAATGATATTTTAAAAGGGATTTTCTGTTACGAAACGTAATGGCTAGATGGTCTAGGGGTCGTGGTGTGTGACGTCCTCTCGACCAGTCGCCATCCTCACATAACCACAGCTGATTAGAATCCATCCAGCACGTTCGTTCCAGTACAACGTGCTCCCCAGTCACCCCGACCAACGATCGATAATATTCGACACACTATTACCCTAATAAAAAAACAATCGAGCGAAGCGTCATCCGATTAATCGCCCTTCGCTTCCATTTTCAATTAAAAACAAATGTAGGCACGTAGACGACCTTGTCTTTGATGACCGCGTAATTCGGTTTCACTTGGTCTCACTTTCCGAACGTTATTGTAGGAAAAATGTGCATGTAAGTAATTGTTGTCGTAAGTATTTATAAAACTAAAAGCTGAGATTAGGTATCTAACAGTAATGATAGACGTGATCCTATGTTACACTTAGTTTCCGATTGTCTTTTTGTACCTATGTAGATGTGAAAGCTTGTGTGATGTTCCGCCAGTTTTAAATGCTCAACGCGTGTTTTGTATTACATCTATGCAGATTTTCCCTTCTTAGTCGTTTATGTGACGCATTAAACGGGATACTTCGCGAAATTGTCGGATGTAACCGAGTAGGTAATCTCGAAGTGGAGAGCCTGGTAGACCACAGGTGGGCGTTCTGGCCGGGCGGAGTCTCGAGACGGGCGTGTATGACGCATGCGCTGCGCTCTCGACCTCCTGTACCAACCTAAACCACCCCACTGTAAATGTCACACCTCGATCAATCCATCTCTTTTGACGACTATAGGAATAGAAAAAGACGAACGCTCGGTAAATGGCTAAGTCTAAATAGCATGGTCACGGGTCGAGAGCCCTCCGAAAGCGCTGATCCAGTGAGCTTTGAAGCGCAGCTCTCGAACAAACTTGACCGCGTGGCGTCATCGCTAAGGGAAATTAAGCAACGTCGACATTTTTGCTGGCTTTAAGTGTTGTGAAATTGTTAGATCATTAATAAGTGGGTGACACTTAATACTTCAGAGAGACATATGCTTTTAACCGTTGTGATTGCGAATTGTTGTAATGTGCCATTAATAGTAATCTAGAAGTAGATAACTTACTATACTTATTATTTATGTATGTCTTTAAGAAAGTTTAGATTTTTTTTTTATGTTACGCAAATGATATTTCGGTAACCCAATTGGTAGAGTCCATCTATCTCAAGACGTTTGCGACTATGTAGGATATTTTTGTTGCGGCCGAGTGGAGTGGTGCCGTTGGCTGAACATTTTTAATAGTACTTTTTTAAACGGTCCTGGCAATGACGCACGGCGTCGGTTCGTCCACCATGACACTAAAGCCGCGGTCTTGTACTTACTTCTCTTACATAATGTTTTATCGATGTCTACTAACCTAACAAGACTAGGATATGCTCGTGCCTGTTAAGGCTGCAAATGGGGCTAGGTATTAGAGTGTGATGACTTTTCAACCGTGTTCGTAACGCGTACAGCGATCACCCGTCACTGGACTTGCCAATTCTATGATCAAAACATAAGAACGTAGTCTGAAGATTTTACAAAGAATGGAATGGTTTCAATTCACATTAAATATTTAGACATTAATACGAATTGTTACGCAATATAGTGCCAGGTGATCGTAACGCACATCAGATGTCGGGTCATAAGTCCGTCGTCTGCATTAAGGGGAGAGACTCAAACCACCGACTTATAACGGGTAACATTGGCAGGTTGTCGCCCGGCTACGTGTACGGTGCTCCTGGGTACATGGGTACTGTTGGTGGGGTAGGGGCCAGCGTTGGTTCTGGAGCTGGTGGTCTGGTCCAGTTGCCGCAGCTGCAGCACGCCGCCGCAGTTGCCGCGGCGAACCATCTGTACGAGTACCAGGCTGCCGCAGCTCAAGGTGCCGCAGCGTACCAGCAACAGTACGCCGCGGCCGGGTTCGACCCGTACGCCACTGCTGCAGGTAAATTATTAATTAATAATTATTTATGTTAATGAATAGATTATTTTAGTTAATGCAATTATAGTCCGTGCAAGAGCTAGTCACCGCCTGAGCACTTCCGCGCGAACTATGGTAAATATTTGACACCCGATAGTTAAAATTTCCTCGACCAACTAGCGTTCACCGGGGCAAGATTTAGTGTAAGGGAGACCTTTATAGACATAACAATCTTACTCATTAGACAGTAGTCTTCCAATGGGTCTGAGTTAATATTAAATGAATGGCTTCGGACTTACCTTCTCAATGTCCTAATAAGGTCAACGGTCAAAGGAAGATATTAATGAACAGCGAGTCGATCTGATCAAAGGTTCAACTAATCATGTTAATAAACATAATCTATATATAAAAGGTACCTAACGCAATGCGTTGGAAATACATGAAATTAATATAAAAATATATACACCTATACTCCTACTCGACACTTTGAATTGGACGGGTGACAAATAGGGTTCTAATCTGACTAAGAAGATTAAGAGAAATACTGTAATTGTTACAACTAAGAGCATCTTTGTGTTCCACAGCAGCGGCGGTAGCGGCGAGCGGCGCGGGCTACGTGTCGCCGTACTACGCACTCCCGGGCGGCGGGGTGCAGGCGCCCATGCTACCACCCCTCCCCTACCCGCCTCAACTTCAAGAGGCGCGCATGCAGTAACTGATAACCGTGTCGACTACACCACCGACCGACATAGTCTGAGCTTGAACTACACAACCATGTGTCGATAAAACACCGTCGATTATCTCTTTCCTACATTCACATAAGAGCGAAATAAACAGTAAGTGCGTAAGACACGAACTAGATGGCGTTACATGCGCTCGATCACTTTTTAACCGACAACATTGTCCTTTCGTTCTTGTAAAAGTATATGAAATAAACAATAAGTGTTTAAGAAACCAACTAGATGGTGTTATATGCGCCGATCACTTATTATTTAACTTTTGTGAATACAGGAGAGAAGTCGGTACGACGGAAAACGATTTTACCAGCGTTCACACTCAGGCTAAGGGCAGATCTGGACTTAATCCTATCCCAATGTTTAGCTGACGCACGACAGATGCCAAAACAAAACATAAATTAACTTAATAAGAACCAGATAGGATCACTGGTGGCTGGTAGCCGACCGATAAGCACGAATTGTGATTGTATTTAGCACTCGCATCAATCGGCTGATCTAAGATATCGTCTTTGTTACCACTGTAAAGCTTGAGATGGGAGTGCGTCACTTTTTGAACTAAAAGAATCTGCAACAACCAAAAATATTATATTATGACCAAAGCTATGAGCTTTTATGTTAGAATTAAGTCGCCGTGAAGGTAGGTACTTAATTGTGAAGGGGGATCGAGTTAGAATAATAAGTTAAACGTTACGTACGCAACATGTACGGCATATAATATTTATATTAATATTATTAGTAGGTAAACTTAGCTATGTTAAACAATGTTCTTGCCTCATTTTGTCAC
>DWOE01000017.1:0-11547 GCA_018250815.1 Potamanaxas melicertes
GTTGGAACAGATACATCTATATTTATATTACTTTCTTACTTTGGTGTATTAACTAAACCCTTCTTAGTCCTCTTTTATTTGCAAATGCTATACCAGTGACACTGAGCTCCAGAGAATTGATGAAGATGCTGGAATTCGTGTTAGAATGTATTTATATTCACACATATTAGAATGGATATGGAAAACAAACATGGTATATCTGGCAACACTACCTCCCCAACCCAACAGAACATGGAGTGGTTGTTTTATTTCACGGCTTCACAGCGAGGTGAGGGTGGCGTTAGGACTATATCTCTTACGACTATATCATGCGTAAACTGTATACTAAAACCTACATCCTATCTAGACAAAAATAAATGGACTCACATCACACGAATGGTTGATGAATCTCGCCGCATTGCCCTTGAGCGTCGCGTCCACAACCAAATTGTCGTCTATGCGGAACATGTAGCAGCCGCCCACGCCTCGACGGCCGCTCATAGCTTCGTAACGTTTCTCACGTTGGTCCGCGAGCACTGCACGGATCACTTCACCGGCGTACTCTATTACCATGTCACCTGGAAATAAGATAAATGGAGTCAGAAATAATGTATTATACTTAAACTGCATTGAAGAAAATGCGCTGGTGAAAATATGTTCAAGAATGCTTCAGATTTTATATTTACAGAGGGCATGTTTGTCAATGGGTTTCGAAAGGGGTTAACCATCAGGAAGTAAAAAAAATATTCACTAGCTCTTGTATGAAAATGTATTAAAAATCCAAAAAGGTTCAGCTCCAGGCCAATATCAGAGCAAAATTGTATTAAAGTTGTAAAATATATTTAGTTCGTGGATAATAAATGTGTTTTAATTGTACCTTCTTCAATGTCCCGTTTGCAGAATAAGCCGCGTCCGTGTATGTGAGATCTGTAGACACCCACAGATGCTTTCGAAGTTTCTTTGAGTTGTCTAAATCTCATTGCTGGTGGTAATGTAGCAAGCCGCCTAAAACACATAAGTAAAAGTAGCTTAACATCTTTTTACCTAAATAAAAACCGTTTAAGACAATACACATTGTATTTGACGACGGATTTATCGTTGCGTGTTGGTGTTGTAAAAAATAGAGATTCCCAAAAATACAAGATAATTAAATTCATGTTAAGCTAATTTATTTATAACTCACCTCGAAATGGAACTGTCACCCTCTTGGCCTCCGAAAGGTGGTGGTTCTTCCCTGAATGGTGAGGCCATCCAGCTAAACATGTCGTGGTTTTGTTTCCTTGTGAATGGACCTATCCGCGCGCTTCCCCATGGACTTTCCTTAAACCCTTCGCTTAGGTCTAAATTGTTGTCCCAACTACTCAGTGGTCTACCTTGACGTATTTTGTATTTCGTACAACGACTTGCCTGTAGAAATAAAAAATATTAAATAAGCATCTTAGATTAACGATTTCATTCAAATGTTTGTTTATTGAATCAAAACTTACCCCAGGAAGTTGCTCAATGAGGTATCTAAGTGCATTGTTATTGAGGCCTAACAAGTGTGCTCCAGAGAGAGTTGATGGTAAATTGTACTGGATTAGGGGGAGACCAGATTGTTTCCGTGCATTTTGTACGGCTTCTATTACTTTAGCCCATAAGTCTGTAAGGGAAGATGAAGTGTAATTAAATCCATCTTCTGAAGTCACTTCGTATATCAACTTCGGACCGTCGTCTTTTGGCGGATCAGGAGCTTGTTTGGAAAGTGATGCTTTGTTCTCTTTGCCTTTAACTGTTTTATTTTGCTTCTTTGGAACTGCTTCAGTGATTTCCGTTTTCTTCTCTACTAACGGCCTTTTCATTACTTTTGTGGAAGGATTTGATAGTTTTGCTGTTACAGGAGATTTATTAGGATCCTTTTCAACAAGGATCTTAGGTGTTTCTGGTTCGATTTCTGCGTCCAAACTAGGCAATGATATCATTTTAGGTGCTTTCTGAACATTCTCAGTATTTCTTGGTATTTCTGCTTCGGTAAGCGTTGAGCTAGTATTGGCTTGGTGCATTTCAGCCGACAACTGCATAGCTCTCGCAGCATCTCTTTCCTCCTTTTCTTTTTTAACTCGTTCTAATTCCATCATTCGCTTGGACTCTTCAATAGCTTTCTCTAAATCACTGTCTACATTCTCGTCCTTTATGTTAAGATCTGGCATATCATGACTTACAGGTCTTTGTTTTGGAACAGCAAGTGTTTTGTTCGTTGTTGCTTTTGTAGATGACTTACTTTGTCCATCTCTATGTAGTGGCAGAACTCTATTCATAGGTCGCATTGACATAGGATTAACGACATTTGTAGGAATTCCAGACTGTTGAGTTGGTGGTGCCTTTGGCAACATAATACTAGAACTGTTCTGAGTAGGTAAGTTAATCGTACTATTTTGTACTGGTATGCATATCATATTGCTCGAATTATTTTGATTTGGTAACAAATTAGTGTTGGTTTGAATAGGGAAATTGATATCCGCCGCTGCTTTAGAAGCGATTTTCGGGTCGACCAAGTTGTTTTGAACGGTAATATTGACTGTGTTATTGCTTGAATTAACATTTATATTCATTGGAGCACTATTGGGTATGGCCTGGAATGGTACATTAATCATGGTACCCGTATTTTCGTTCTTTTGCTGGAATGTTAAGGGGTCTGTCGCGATTCCTGGTACATTGCTATTATTATTATTATTAGTCACAACTCGAATATTATGTTGTTGAGGAACATGTTGATTTATATTATTTTCAAGATTAGCATTGTTTATTCTGTTCCTTTCTGGGAGATTAATTACTCTGTTGGCATTTTGTGCATTCATCTGCATGTATCCAATTTGATTACTCACGGATATCGTGTGATTTTGCTTGTCGTTGCTTACAATATTTACCTTTGCGCAATCATTAGCAGGAATATTTGGTATGGGTAACGTGGGAGGAGGCGGTGGTCCCATAATATTCTTACCTCTTAATGTTTCTTGAGCAAACTTAGGTGTTTCGTTTACCGGCAAAGAGGTTCTATTATGTTGTGTTTCAACATTTGATAGTTGATTTTGCACTGTGTTGCTCGTATTCAAACTACAACTATTTATGTTGATTTGTGAGTTAACAGGTATTTGATTATTTAACATTTGGTTTTGATTGATGTTTGTGTGAGGCTGGGTATTGCTAATCATCATATGATTCGAAGATCCTGGCAATCGATTAGTTACATTATGGTCAGACGTATTATTGCAATTCATCAATATTTCATGTCCAGACAAGTTATTTTGGTTATTTGCTCCATACATTGAATTATTACTCACAGTATTCATAACCATATTATTGGTATTATTGACACCCATGCCATGGATATTTCCTGTGTTACTGACATTCATATTAGTGTTTGAATTCATGTTTGCACATATTTCAAAACTAGATTGATTACTTGAAAACTGAGAAGAGTTGTTAGAACAGCTGCCACTACAGGAATTTTGTATTTCATTTTTAATATCTGGTATATTTGGAACATGCATCAATGGATTATTCATTGTCTGATGATTGGTATTGGAAATTTGCATATTATTATGCATATTCATAGTATTCATTGTACTCATATTATTCATTTGATGTTGCATAAGGTTGGAGTGGTCCATAGTAGTAAGATTGTTTTGCATTTGACCCATAGTGTTCAGATTTGGCATTGACATGGAATTATTATCATGTCGGTTATTGTGAATGTTGGTCATAACATTTGAATTATCCATTTGATTGGTCATATTCATATTGGAGTTGCTTGACATGTGATGCATATGCATATTATTATCCATTGTTTGTCTGTTGTGCATCTGATTAGCATGTTGATGCATTCCCATTAGGTTATTGTCGAGGTGAGGACGATTATTTTGCATTTGCATCACGTTAGACATTTGATGTTGGTGATGATGAGTGATGTTATCCATTTGCCTATTTTGTTGCATAGTCATTTGTTGGCTTAAATGCATATTGTTGTCTACTTGGTTGCGATTGGTATTGTTACTCATGTGATGATTCATTTGCTGCATTGAGTGCATTTGTTGATTGTGCATGGTGTCCATTGATCTATTTGGATGCATTTGATGGTTCATATTGTTCATTCCATGGCTTTGCATATTGTCCATCATCATTCTGTTATTCTGCATACTATTCATATTTGACATTGGTTGATTCAAGTGCATGTGAGATAAATCGTTAAGATCAGGACGATTTAGATTGTGATTGTTGGATATGTTATGCATATTCATATTCTGGTTAATAAGGTTTCCGGTGTCAGGAGGATTGCGATTTGTAACCATGTTTGACTGATTGTGAGTTTGTTGATTATTTATCATGTTGTCATGGAAAGATCTATTTGATACTCCAGAATTAAGTTGGTTTATTTGATTAGTATTCTCCATTTGGCGGTTATGCTGTTGGATTTGTCCATGCATAATGTGTATTTGATTAGATGTGAGTTGATTACTTTCATGTGACATCATCTGCATATTCCCATGAGTCATATTTGATGTATTCATAGTAGAGTTCATCATATCATTTTGCTGGTTATTTTGTAGGTTATTATTATCATTGGGTACATTAGACCGATTAATTGTCATTTCTTGGCAAGACATATTGTTAACATTTTGCATTGTATTATTACCAGAGCTCAGTATTTGAACTTGTCCATGAGAAGTATTATTTGACACTGAACACATTTGGTTCTGATTATTGTTTACAGAAATTGTGTTCTGATTGTTTTGCATTTGAGGTCTAATGACATTATGAGGTATAATGCTTATAGCTGGCGAATTGTTCATATTACCACTTACTTGGCAACTACTTAATTTATGAATGTTAATCTGATTAGACATTCCATCTGTATGTTTATTTTCACTTGGGCCCATATTTTGGAAGCTTTTGTCGTTCTGAGCATGAGAATGCGACGCCATAATTTCTTGCGAGAAATTTAAATGACCACCTTCAGTTTTTGAAAGAGCGTTTATTTTGCTCAATTTTAGCGTAGTGTCGGCATCGAAATTATTGGTCATAGATGAAGGAGGATAGATATTACCTGCTTGAATCTGAATGACGTTATTTGATGTAGAGTGACCTGATGAATGATGGCTTACATTCAAATTTGAGTCAAATTGGTGAGAATTTACATTTCCATTATTTGGTCCAGAGAGAAGACAGTTCTGATTCAATTTTTCGTTGTCATTATGAGAGTATTGCCTTCCTACAGCGATGTTACTTTGAATGTTTATTGAGGAACTGCTTGAGGTAGCTGTGTTCTTCAACGTTATATTATGAACGTCAATTTTGTTGTCAGGCATGCAATTATTGACAGAACTCATTTGACGCCACGGAGTTGGCGATTTCATGCTTTGCGTAACACTTATTGTCGGCATATTTGTGCAGTTTGAATTATCTTGTAGGTTTCCACTTATTTCAATCACGTGCGAATTCTCTATCTTCATGTTATTCAATTTATTTGAAGATGGTGCCACCGAGCTCGATACAATGGGCTGTGATAGGGGTATTGACTGCAGAGAAAATGAGGTGGATGAATTAGGAATAGACTGAGATATTGCCATTACAGGCTGTCCCGTCGATGAAATTAGGGTTACGTTTGGTGACATGGATACATTATTCAGTTTTGACATATTAGTTCTCTGCAAATTTTGCGCAGCA
Source organism: Potamanaxas melicertes (assembly GCA_018250815.1). Classification (NCBI taxonomy): domain Eukaryota; kingdom Metazoa; phylum Arthropoda; class Insecta; order Lepidoptera; family Hesperiidae; genus Potamanaxas; species Potamanaxas melicertes. Next base: position 5,683 of record DWOE01000017.1, read on the forward strand.
TTCGACAGGGACATGGTATGTATTTGTGAAGTAATAGGATTTATAGTCTGTCTTCCTGTTATGATGGTGCTGGGTTGCGATCCACCAATTGTATTCATTTGTATAAGTTTTGGAGTTTGTCGATTTATATTGGGTTGTTTATCAGGTAAAGGTTGAAGTGTTAGATTTGGTACATTTGATTTAACAGTCTTCAATGTTTGAGGCGCAGATTGTACAGTCTGTGCTGTTACAACATTAGCAGTGGATGATACAGCTTGTGAAGTAACACCATCACCCACATTGTTTACGACAACGTATCCAGTAGGAACTTCAACAATTGGTTCTATTTTGCTAGCTTGGAATACTTGTGTTGTGGTGGCTGAAAAACTACTGTTTTGTGCTAAGACACCTTGCATTGCAGTAGACACAAACTGTTGAGATGACATTACTGTATTTTGCACTATAGTCTCGAGTCCATAATACACTGGTTGAGTCGTTGTCAGGTACATACATCCAGATGGATCTGTGACCATCTCTAATGTGGGAGTAGAGCCTAGCAACACTTGATCGTTACAAAACTGAGGCAGTATTGTTCCCTGAGGTAATATTGTAGTACCAGTGGCTGGTGAAATAAGAGTATTGCCTTGCGAAGATAAGGCATTCGGTATAATTGTTGTCTGTCCATTTCCGATCCCACTTTGAGGCACTACAGTAGCACCAGTTTGTATCGTATTATTCGGGAGTAATGTTGCAGTTTGTGATGTTAAATTTCCAGATGTGAGCCCTTGAAGTGTCCCTTGAGGTATTATTGTTGCACCATTCTGTGTATGTATTGCTTGTGGCAGAATAGTTGGTCCATTAGGGCCCTGAGAAATTATTCCTTGTGCCTGAATAGTACCTTGCGGTAAGATAGTCGCGCCTTGTTGAATAGTCTGCGGTAGGATTCCAACATTACCTTGAGGTAATAACACTGGTATTCCACCACTAGGCACCGCAACTAGTCCTCCTGACTCAGTTTGTTGTATTTGGAATGTTTGAGGTACAAGACCACTTTGCGAGATGAATTGCGTAGGTCCTGTTTTAAAATCTCCTTGGGGTGCAATAGTTGCTATGTATTGCATATTTTGATTTTGTTGCTGAGATAGGGCTTCCACATAAGACATAATGTTTTGATTTGCGACTGGTTGCACAATAATCGAAGGTTGTCCAGTCTGATTATTTGTTTGTAGTTGAATAACAGTATTTCCTGGTCCTAGAGGCGATTGATTAATGGTAGTAAAAGTTTTCTCGAGTTTCGTCTGCTGTCTCTTTATCGTAGTCGGTTTCGGTATAGGCCGTCCCCTGCCTCGAGTAGTGCTTTGGAATATTGGCTTTGGTTGAACTGCCGTTGGCTGCTTCTTGGGCGACTTTTGAGTCGTTCCCGGAATTATAATTTGCTGCTTGGTTTGAGAATTTGGGGACGATAACCTTTGAGCTGTCATTGCGGGAACCATGATAGTTTGATTACCTTGAATCTGAGGCCGGATCATTGGTTGTATGTTCTGAATAATAGATGTATTAGGCATGCCTTGAATTGAATTTACTGGCAAGGTGATTGAAGAGGCACTCGCCATATTTGGAAAGTTTGTAATTTGATTCTTCCCTTGATACATTGGTGTAATATTGCCTGCCTGATTCGAAGGTATTGTAAGTACCTGATTGGAATTTGACGATATTACTTGAATTCCTCCAGTTCCAGACAGCAGTTGAGCCATATCTGTTCCGGTTTGAATTTGCTGAAGATTTGCTGTTCCGTTTCCTGGCTTTACGCAAATATTGTATGGCAGAATCCCAGGTTGCGTTATTATTTGTGGGGTCATTATCTTCTGACCATTTGCAGAACTTGTTTTAGGGGGAGGCAGTAACATCTGAGGGGTCACAACAATTTGTGGAGATGACAGAACTTGCTGGTTGGCAGATACTTGAACATTAGTTTTACTCTGATCAAATATGACAGTCCCTGATTTCATTTGTTCAGTTATGGTCATTGTCATTTCATTGGAGGGACCAGGCGATGGTGTTTCTACAATGGTGCCGTTGATTGTTATCTGTCTAGTGTTAATAGACGTTCGCCTCGCCGATATACCTTCAGCCTTACAAGTATTTTCAGTACCACTTACAACACCAGCGTGAATTATCATGGGTTGTGCAAATGCTCCTTGGAATGCATTTTGCAATGTTGTTAGTGTCCTATTCTCTGGTGACTTGGGGTTTTCACTTTCACTCTCGCTGGTAGACATCATGTCACAAGTAGGGACATGCCTATCATAGGATTCCTTGTTTCTGTAGGTGCATTGACACCTGTCACATCTTACTAGTTGTTCCATCTGGCCTGTGACGACAGAGTTGTCATCCAAGGGTCGCATGACGAATTCTGGTTGACCACTTATCGAATTTCCTGCGATAGTTACTGTATAGGTACTTTCGCTTCCACTCGCCCTATACAAGAACTGATTAGTTTGATTCCGCGAATTATCGTTCCCAATATTATCTTCAGCGCCATCAAGCTGCTGGATTGGCGTGAAATCATTATCATTAGGACTTCCTGGTCGAGAGCTGCAGTTGCTTTCAGATCCCGACCAATCAGCTGCTCCATCGAGTTGTGATATAGGACTACACTGAATCTTAGTGTAGAAATCAATTACATCTGGGAAGTAGTCCTCTGTTTTTGTCTTCTCATTACTACTTTCGTCTTTCTCTTTAGGCGAAGTGGTACGATAATTTAATCCCGAAGTGTGAGGTTCATCATTTATACTGGCAGAACTAGGATCACCTTTTACTTTCTTTTCAATCTGAACTCTTTCGCCTTCTTTTATAGTCTCTAGTGGACTTTCTGATATGGTGGATCTTTGGACAGGACTCAATTTACCAGTGATTGTTGAAGATTTGCTCATCTTGCATCGCTTTATTGTAGACGACAAAAAGCTTGTATCAAATTTATTGTTCCATGTCAAACTTGAAGACCTTTGTTGGCCACGCCCAGTGGTTAATGTTTTAAAATTGTGGTTTTGTAACAACATTTCAGATTTACTTCTTTTCAATTCTTTGTTTCCTGACTCTAAGCGAGCATTTAAAAGATCGTCGATAAAATCTGAGGAACGAGAGTCAGATTTGTCATCGGATTGACTTAATGCTCCGTAAAATTCATTATTCTTCAAATCCATTGCCACTAAGTCTTCATAAGACATTAATTTTGGGAAAATGTCTTGCATAGATATACCATCCAAAAGGTCGTGATTCAGGTCTTCAAATATAGCGTCTTTGACCTCAGGTGGCAGAAGATCTGCTGTATTTTGTGGCTCTTCATCGTCTTGTTGTTCTTGCTTGCAGACATTATCAAGTAAAAATTCCACAACATGTTTCACAGCTAGATCCTCTAATGTAACTCCATTACCAAATTTTATTGGTGATTTATCATTTTTCAGCATAAGGACTGATTTACCAGAACCAGTCTCTAAGTTCTCATGCCATGCTCCAATCTCAGCTAAAACTCTATCCACAACTTGCACATCTAAAGAGTGATCAACTGTTATGTTCACGCCATAATCAAACCCAGGTAGTGGTTCAGCCAAAATTAATTTCGTCTTTATCGTGTACCTGACGATCTTTTGAGGTTTTTTGCAAGACCAAAACAGACGACTGCAAGAGAAATCAACTGGCATCAAAAAATCTTCGAAATCTGACACCGATGGCACTATCTTTCCGAGACTATTAACTGTCAATGAGCCCATAAGAAATTGTACTTTACTGATTTCACTGTATCTTTTCTTCTTTTTGTCAAGTTCGACATATACTGGCCGCGTGAGTTCGAAGTCGGCGTCCTTTTGTAAACATTTCTTAGGCACATCTCTGCCATGTGTAGGGCAGAATACCCTCTTATCGTCCATAAATGCACAGCTTACCTTCCTTGCACAAGCATAATGATATGTCTCACTGCAATTCTTCGCGCAACAACCAACACTAGCACCTTTAATTTCACAGTCGGCGCACTTTATCATCTTGCCCCTTGAAATAGCAGAATGTACATTCTGAAGAGAACCATCGATTTCTTCAAAAACTTCTGCTGACCATAGGGCACAGTTGGCATGAATCCAGTCATTTTGTCCGCAATATAATAACCGTCCTTCCATTGCGGGCGCACCATCGCCAACTGACTTGCAAAGAATACATATTCTCGAGTCAATCATGGGATAAAATTCAAGCAACTCTTCCTCTTCTTTTGGTCCTCCTGATTCAAGTTTTGGTACAATTTGGTCTAGCGGCCGTTCCACAGATTGTATTGCGGCCTTGATACCCTTTGTATCTGACATTTCATGGTCTTTCAAACTCTCAGTATCGTCCTGCTCTCCTTCCACCTCTAGATTAGGTTGTAAGCAATTGTTTTCACAATCAAACCAAGGGAATGTCTCGGAAAAGAGATCTTTGTAAATCGTTTTAAGATCACCATTTGAAGTTCTATCAATGACAGCTTTCATATCATGATTGAACTCTTTCAATGAAACATATTCATCCAAATTAACTCTCTTTTTGATGTCTAAGAGGGAGGGGGATATAATCCGACTCATTTCATCCAACACATCGTCAATAGGCGTGTCTGGATGTCTTATAACGGCTGGACTTAAGTCTTGTTCACTACGAGCATGCGAAAAGCTCTTTGGTGGCTCTTCATCGTCAGATATGGGCTCATATTTCGCGTCATGAAGAGTTGGCAACATTGTTGTTGCTTTTTCTGCCTTATTTTGAGGTGGCGGATAATTCTCATGGACTTCTACAAGGGGTGTATCAAACTCGGTTTTGGTACTGTAAAGACTAGTAGAAAAACAAATCTCCTTATTTTGCATAAGTGGCTCTTGAAGATTGACAACCTTATGCGATGGATGTGGCATCTCTTCTTTCTCCATCTCTACATCTGTCAGCAATGACGAACAATGCCAGACTTGAGACATGCTTGGATTTTCAAATTTATTTTGCGCGAAATTGTTATTTCGTCTCCCTCGTGCAGTATTGCGATAAACTTTCGTTTCTGTCGTGTTTTTCATAGACTCATCGCCTCCATCGAAATGGAGTTTTCTAATGGCCTGTGGTGACATCAGTCTGTACGGCTTATTGGGCACGGGCGTATTTTTGTGGGGCGTGAGTTTTAACAACGCACACGCCTTTTTGTTTTTTGCCAGTAGTTTGAGAAGATGCAAAAGTCTTCCTTTGAGATGTTCAGTCAACATCTTCCTCCAAGGGGGATCATGAGGCATGCATTTGCAGCAGATGTACTCGATCGACGGCGGCAACGCTGATAGCAATTGATAGTCTTCGCCGGATAAACCCTCGCAACTGGCATGTACCCATCTGCCGCACCAACCACACTCCATCATCTGAAAAAATAAATGTTCACAAAATTAGACAAAGCCCAAATCATGAAACAGCTTGTACGTTTTTTTTTTACATATAGAATTACCAACCCTTACCTTGCTATCAAAATCGTTATCCCTGTAGCAAGCCTGGCACAATGGGCAGTAATTTCCCTTTTGACGTAATTTAAAGCACGGCCGGCAGAATGGCAGGCTACCGACGAACTTGTTTACTCTGGGATCATCACAGCTCTTGCATTTAAGACACGCACTGCATATCTGTTGAAAATGTACATAAAAGGACTTAATTTTCGACTCTTATAGACCCACTATAGAGATGATATCCCTGGGATTTAGTATCCGACCTGTTATTCAAGAGCTCTGGGTTCGATTTCCGACGTTGGGACGCACCAATGACTATTTGAACTTACGTGCGTTTTAAGATTTAAACATAGTGAGGAAACCTGCATGCCTAAGAGTTCTCCATAATGTACTCAAAGGC
>DWOE01000018.1:0-11424 GCA_018250815.1 Potamanaxas melicertes
CAAGTTCTGAAATATATTATTTTTATTTTACAAATTTCTATTGACTCTGTCCAAAAAGTAAATAATATCTATCATAATTCTTTATGGTCTTTTCTTATGCTTTAAGTTATGGTCAATAATTCCGTTGACTACTATGGATGCTATAATACTATCGTGCAAATTCTAGTCTCATTGACAATATTCCACCAATTACGATCTGAGGCATTGTGGAGCGATCTGCATTCTTGAGCAGGTCCGGCATGTACTAAATTGCATAACGGTAGTTACAACCTTTACTTTCTTTTGGCCAACATTTATTTAACGTATACGTTGGCTTCGTGTTTACATACAGCATGAATAATGAATCGAGTTTTATTTACTCGTATCATTTCACTTTTAATGAACTTATTTTTAAATAGAAACATTAATCAATAATAAAAGAAAAAAATATTGCAATTCAAATATTTAAAATTCGAACGCGGAACGCGTCTCTTTTAAGAATGACACATTTAAAAAAGGTGAATGAAATGTAATCATACTTAAGGTGCAAACAAAATAAAATGCTCACTCAGATAAATTCCTTTTCGATGTAGTGCAACCAGTTATTCTTCACTAACGGGACGCGATTTCGCGGCAGTTACCGAAAGCCGAAAGCCGTGTATTCACTCGGACACACTACACACGACTGCCTACAACAACCTTGTACAACTTAATGCCGGTCATGCCGGAATAAAAAGTTACTTTCTATCTTCGAATTCGCGAATCCGTCAAGCAGGTGTAACGGCCTTATCATACTAGCGGTTCGGAAGCGGCTGCGGGGCGGAGCGGACGCGCTGCGAATGCGTCGCGAACACGCCGCGGCTGCGCAGCGAGAACGTCGCGGACGCGTGGCAAATACGTTACGTTTTCGTCGCGTGTTTGTAGCAAATTATCGCCGTACAATACACTCAGTAACAAAATGGATTCCGACGAGGAAACACTGCTTTTGGCTTTATTACTTCGAAGACGCCGGAGACAAAAACGAAAGCATCGACGAATTTGGGAAGATCCATTATCAGTTAATAGAATGGAGGAGAGCGACTACTTTGTGTTGTTTTGCAAACGAATAAAAAATAATCCAAAACAATTTCGTTCCTACGTGCGAATGTCAAGACCTACATTTTATGAGTTGTTGCATCTGATACAAACTGACATAAGACATAAAGACACACATTTGAGATTATCAGTGTCACCTGAAGAAAGGCTCGTAATTACTTTAAGGTATGTTTTTAACATTAAATAAGTACACAGGAGATAATTAATTATACTTCTTTAATATTATTAATAGGTTAATCATTATTTACTTATAAATAATCAACATAACGGTGGTTTTACAGTAGCTATTAAATTATTTCACAATAAAAATAGGTACCTAACCAGGATTTAGAAAATTATTACTATTCTGAAAATAAATCACTATAAATTGCATCTTCAACATTACTGTTCTCGTCATAAACACTTGGTGAAGAATTAATTGGTTGTAATGAATTATTTCGCGATGGCTCTGAACTTGTAAAATATCCAGGATAGTTTGAAGGATAGCTGTTAGACATATGCTTGTATTTTTTCAAAACTCCCATGATCTCCATTTTGGCATCCATTTTAAAGTCTGGATGAATTGATTTTAAATCTTCAACCAGAGACAACGCAAAGTTGTATTCGGGTTCACTTTCACCACTTTTTCGGTCTTTATTCATCCTCTCGTCCATCCTTTGCATTAACTTTGTAATCATTTTATCCTCAGCATCATCAGATCTTTTCTTCTTTTTTGTAATATTTGTTGTAAAATCATCGCTTATGTTTATTGTATTCTCATCATCTGAAATTGCCGGTGGCGGGGTTTTCGAAGGACGAGTCCGTGTAGTAGTATTCAAAAATGATAGCAAAGGTGAATACAGGTATTCTTTAGAAGTAGATGCACCGGAGCCACTCCTGATTTTTTTATTTCTATCTTTGACGTAGGCGTCGCGGATTCCTTTCCATCTTTTTTGTAGTTTAACAACTGTAACAATAAAGACATATTTCAGGTATTTGGCAACTGGGTGCTCTTTAATGGACCTGCATTTTTCATTTAGAAGAGGATTTTCAACAATACAAAAAATAGTTCGGGAGACATGTCAAGCTATTATTAAAAACTTATTTCATATTTGTATGCCACCCAAGCAAACAGAAGACTGGGAAAACATAAGTAAAGGCTTTCTAGAAAATGCGGATTTTCCTAACTGCATAGGTGCAGTGGATGGCAAACATATTAGGATGATAAAGCCGAGTCATAGCGGCTCACTATATTTTAACTACAAAAAGTATTTCTCGATGAATTTACTAGCCGTCTGTGACTCCAACTACAAGTATATATTTGTTGATGTCGGTTCCTATGGAAAAAGTTCTGATTCAACTATATTTGACAGAAGCCAATTGAGAAGAGACATAGAAGAAAATCGTTTAAATATTCCAAAACCGAAACAAATAACAAGCAATGAAATACCGTTGCCTTTTACTTTTATTGGCGACGAAGCATTTCCATTGTCAAAATACATGCAACGCCCGTATGCTGGCAACTATTTAACTTCTACAAAAAGAATATATAATTATAGATTAAGCCGAGCACGAAGATATATAGAGTGCACTTTTGGAATTATGACTAATAAATGGCGTATTTTTCATCGACCATTAAATGTTGGAATAGACTTTGGCGAAGAAATAGTCAAAACTTGTTGTATATTGCATAATTTTGTACGATCTAAAGTCAAGGCAATAAGAAGTCGTAAAAAAGTACCACAAATATTTGGACTGTATGACAACCCACACGTTAATGGAAATGTTTGTAGACTTTCAGGTAATGCGATAAGAGATACATTTGCTGACTATTTTGTTTCAAATGAAGGAGCATTACCATGGCAGCATAAGTACATTTAAATAGTATTGTGTTTCTCTTACCTGCTTCATTTTTCTCCTTGACTGTTTTTTCCGTAAAGCCTTGAATAAATAAATTGCAAATCTCTTCCCATGCTTTTTTTTTTAAATTACGATCACTAAATTCTCTGCTTTTTTGATCCCATATCACGTAACGACTTTGAATTTCATTAATAAATAACTCTGTATCAATATCCGAATCTCCCAATGATGCCATGTTGATACATACGTCCTGTCACATTCGTGTTTCGTTGCGATCTGATGTGAGGTGGGGCGGACGGGCTGGCGTTTGTACGAGACAGTACAAAATGGCGTCCACTTTGCTGTTCGCGGCGATCCCGTTGCGCGTCCGCAACGAATTCGCTGCGCATGCGCGGCGTGTTCGTTGTGTGTCCGTAACGAATTCGTTGCGCGCCCGCTCCGCTTTGAGGACGTTCGCAATCCGCTAGTATGATAAGGCCCTAACACGTGGTCTAATTATTCGACCACTGCGAGTTTTTTTAATAATAGAATTCTTCGACTCTGTACTTGTCGGAGGTACAGAAATCGATGGTGCTTGAACAGGTGGGTCAGGAGTTATTACCACACCATCATCACTAGCACTGGGTTGTACTAACAAATATGCCGGTTTTAATCTGTCAATGGAAATGTTAATATTCCTGTTTGACAGTTGAACTAAAAAAAATTTTGTTCCCCGTTCTAGAACTTTGAACGGTCCATCATACGGAGGTTTTAAAGGTTTTCTAACCGTATCGTCACGAACAAAAATATAATCACATTTATATAAGTCGGGATGTACAAACACTGAACGTTTATTTCTATTAACATTATTTACTGGTTTAAAATTATTTATTGTTCTACGAATATTTTCAATAAGACTATAAGGATCGCTAGGGTCTCGTTGAGACGATGTGTCATAAAAATCACCGGGTAATCTAACCGATTTCCCGAACGTTAACTGTGACGGGCATATGCCATTATCACTACGACATGCATTTCTTAACCCAAATAAAACGGTAGGTAACTCTTCTACCCAAGACTTATCGGTAATGCGAGCCGATAGAGCTGCTTTTAGAGAGCGATGCCAGCGTTCGACTGCGCCATTGCTCTGTGGGTGATATGCTGTCGTGCGAATCCTACTGATACCTAAAAATTTCATTAGTTCACGCACGCATTAGTTTTCGCACGACTGCATATCATGAATTTATGTACTCCGCTGCCATTTGGATTCTATCACGTAGTTCGTCTTGGGTTGCAATCGGTTTTTCGTAGACAATATCTTTCAAGCATCCCCAATAAAAAAAATCTAAAGGGTTCAGACTCAGGTGATCTTGGTGGCCAGAGAGAATAGGGTCTAGGCGGCCAATCCATCTTCTCGGGTAGTTTTGGTTTAAATAAGTTCGGACTCGTGTTGCTAAGTGTGCTGGGCATCCGTCATTTTGTAGCCACATGGTCTGCCGTGTGTGTACTACGTAGTAATTGATTAAATAGTGTTATTTTGCTATTATTCATGGAATTTCTATTATTTTTGGAATTGTTAATACCACAAACGTTACGACTATTCTATTTTTATGTAATTTTTTTTTTCATTTTTCTTGCGAAGGTTTTAATGAAATTTTACTTATTTACCTATGTTTTATACGTGCGTGTAAAAATATTAAAATAATTTCACGGATTCAAATTGAAATGTAGTGCGTCAGCTCTAACTATGTCAGGTATAACTACGTAGTAATTGATTAAATCGTGTTATTTTGCCAAAAACGTTATGATTATTCTATTTTTATGTAAATTCTTTTTTCGTTTTTCTTACGAAAGTGTGAATGAAATTTTACTTATACACCTATGAAACAAAAACTTTTGTAGCTTTAGCGTTTTCTTAGTTTCCCGCAGATGTTAATTGTAAATGTTCGCTTCCAAGAATTTCAGTGACTGATGCATAATTGTTAAGATTTGGCCGGTGAACATGTGTCGGGAATGAATAGGTATTAGTCATTGTCTTGTTTAATACTAGGTTCTGTTAACGCTTATCTTGTTCATTCTTTTGTTATTTCGAAATAAACTGAAAATGTTCCGCGGTTGCTCATAAAGTTGCAAGATGGTTGCAAGTTGCAAGATGGTTGCAGTACGACCATAGATGATACGTTAAAAATGTTATGGAAACTCGAGCGTTGTGATATAGAAATAATTAAAAAGTTCATTTCAGTTTATATTACTTTATTTATTGTTTTTCCAAAGTTAAATTAAACAATAATTATTATATTCAAAGTTATTTTTTAACGGTTGGGCGAGGAATTGTTGATTTAACATGACTAATATTTTTCCGTGTAGAAGAACTAAGGTTTGGGCTTGCCTCTGGTAAGGGTTTCGGGGATCTTACAGGAGTCACTGCGTTTTTTAATTTCGGGGATCTTACAGGAGTCACTGCGTTTTTTAATTTCAAGAAACCTGTGGATAATAGGAATAGCAATTAATACATTACCATAATAGAAAATTCTAGGATGTACAAAACTATAGGTACATTCTTATTATTTTTATGAATATTCTTTTAGCGCTGATCAAGTAAGAAACACAAAACAATACATACTATTTATTTTACTATTTTTGGTGTCTACACTTGGGACCTGCAGTTTATTCATACTGGGGTTGTCTTTCTTTGATCTAAAAATATTCGGAGAAATTCTTAGTATTTTTGATGTCTTCCCATCTACAGTTTTACTGATAGTTAGGTTTGAAGTAGATGCGCTTTCTCCTCGCTTCAGTCGATTCGATAGATCCTCCTGAGTCGCAACTAAGCCAGACAGATTCGGGCTGGATGCGAATTGTAGCTTTGAACTTTCTGTACCCTGAAAAGCATATTTATGTATGTATAATTGTTTACTTTTAACAGTTAAGTCCAAGTAAAGCAAACGTTACATAAGTCTATTGTCTATAAGTCTATCTCATAAGGCTATTGTAGCCAATTTTAAGATTGTCTGTTATTTACGATAACATGAAATGGGACACGAAAATCAATAGTATTTGTGGGTACATACATTTTTATTAAATCTCGTTTAATGTTTTAATCACAACTTTATTTTATTTTTTTAAAGGACACTAACCTTCAAAACCGAAATTTTCGAAACGTCCAGTACTAAGGAAGACATCGAAGAATCATTTCTACCATCTTCAGTGAAGTCCCTGATCACAGCAGACAGTTTGTTTTTTAATTCTTCCGCTTTTTTCTCCGCAGAAATCAAACTTTCTAAGATGGTGTTACTTTGGGGAGCTTGAACGGGGCTGAAAGTATAAAGATATGTAAAACTGGCCTTACATCACTTAAGTTTTCAGGGTACCCTGACTAGTCTCGAACCTATCCGAAGCTCAAGACACAGCTACGTCTGTTAATTTGAAAGTGTAGAACGGTGCTCACAAAACATTCAATAATATTAAGGCAAGAGTTTCAAACATCTGCAATTTACTCAATCAATTTAGTCCAACTTATTCAGAATATGTCCAGTCCGTGAAAACCTTTGAACTCATATGATACTTTTCTGTTAATACCTATCTAAGAAATAAAAAGTATTTACCTCGATGTCACCTATCTAAGAAATAAAAAGTATTTACCTCGATGTCTTGTTCGTTCTTCTTGTGCTGCTAGGTGTTGATGAGATCGTGTATGTACTTTGTCTCAGAATCATTGATTGTACCTAAAATTATAGAAATATAATGGTAGTTAAATTACCCTCTGGCATTAAGATTCATAATTTTATTGTAGTAGTGATTTTTTTCTCGAATACCATGTTAAGCAGCCAGTCATAGTATCAATAGATTCATTATATCTTAACGTTTAAGTAGCATACATTACATGCAATTTGAGAATATTTGACGACTCTTTGCAATCCCATAACTCCGTTAGTAAAAACTAAACGTTTGATTCATAAAAAAAATTACTTTGTTGCCAGTAGCATCAGGTGCATCTGTGGTTATTTGCTTTTGCAGAGGTCCACCTAAAAAGGTGTCTGACGCTGCCTTTCCCATTGTAAGAGTATCCAAGGATCCGTATTGCTTCGGCGTATCAATCTTTAGAGGCGAAAGTCTGAAATAGAAGGCAGTAATGCTATGAAATGCTAACAAATACCTTACTAAAAGACAGACTTGTTAGGTGGTACTTTTAAATCATCATGTTCTTATTGTATTGTGTTTCGGTTGGGGAGGTGTCGTTGGCGTAAAAACCATATTCGACACGATCATCTTAGTCTTCATGGTTAGCAACGCACCCACGTACAACCTCACATGGAACTTTTGTCCTATTTGAGTCTGGATGTGGATGCAGTAAACATTTATGGTCAGGTGGCCTGTATGCTCGTTTGCTGCTCATTTATTATAAAAAACCAGAAAACACTAAAAAATATATTTTTTGGTTTATTACTAAATATCTGGGGATTGAACCCATACTGAAGATTATATTAGCTATTGGCCGAATGTCCTGTCTTCGTTAGGCTCGTACCTTTTTTCGGGAGTTTTCAATTCTATCATGCTTCCCGATCTATTTGAAAGGTCCGCATCTTTGACTTTTTCCACATCGGAATCATTTACTTCTTTAATAAATCGCACTATCTCCTGCAGCTCCTTGGTGAGGCGAACTCTGCGCGATCTTGAGAGTGAGCCAAGAAGAGAACTCCCACATTCCTGGAATACAAATGACGATGGCCATGGCTAAAGATTATTTCTGTGATAAAAGTGAAGTTTTAAACAATTTAGGAATGGAATGATCTTCGTCAAAAAATAAGGATTAACCACTGCTACATCTATGACAACTGTGAGCAAAGATACAACATGGCTTTCAAATCACATAAATTAGTGTATCCTTTATATCGATGACAACTGGGATCATTGTCTTAACTTGCCATTCAAAGTTTTGTGACGCAGAATTTACTCATTGTCTCACCCACTTTTTGTATCGCTTACGATATTAATAAACCATAGGGCTCTGTGATAGATAGCCATTATAGATAGCCATACAACATACCTTATTCGATTGCTCTCCACCAGCCACACCGGAAACTTGCCAAAAATCACTATTTTGCTGGTTCGAGTTCATTGGACATGAGCAAGTCACATCGACGCTTTCCAATACTACGTGCATGCCTGAAGACTGAATATAAATTGATGAGTATCATCGTTATTAGTTTTGAACAATGTATTGATCATAGAGACAAAGTTACAAGTCGTCTATCAAGTTAAGGCAGCCATATGAGATATGACATATGAGATGAGATGGATTAGAAAAAGCTACATCAAAAAGTGTGCTACATGCTGTTAATAAGCCTACATACGCTGCAATCAAGAATAAAGCCAAAATAAAGAAATCAGGAAGTTAATATCGTGTCCAAACCTGGCAATTTATGACTACGGTCCGAGTGCCACCATCCTGAGTGATGTTACCGTCACTGGTATCCAAAGATTTGACACTGAAGCCAAGACATTGTAATAACACACATAGTTCGACGACATCCGTAGCTGCTTCCTGGAATAAATAAATTGTAGTGAGATTAATGAATGGAACATCACCGCCAACAATTACTAGTTTTGTTTTAATAGCTGGCCGAGATAATAAACAATTTGGTACGGGGTCACTTCCCAAAAAATTTAATCCAACCACAGTGAGAGGTACTTTTAATAAATATGACTAGTTTCTAAGTTCTTTGTGTAAAACTATTTGGTTTAAAAATATATAACTGGATCATTAATAAGAACCAATCGAACTGAAGAATAATGAAACTTACCGGAGGTGTAGACGGTGTAGACATTTTATGATTGATTTTATAATAGCTGAAATCTGCTTGCTTTGGGTAGTTTTACTTCGAACAGTTTCTACGAGTACAAATTGATATTTAATTTTGAGATAAATAATTACTACTGTCCATTGAGTTGAACCTATTTTTAAATTACCTCATTCACAATCACAGAAACGCAGAAAGGAGGTCGCAGAAAAAGTTTTAAACTTTTGAATTGAAATCAGTCATGACATGTAACCGATAGATGACATAGATTATAAAGTCATAGATAAATAAGACAAATAAATGTTTTCGTTCGAACATATACATATATTGTATTTTAAAATAATATGAACGTTTTAATATAAACAAATATTGAATCTTTTTGAAAATAGATTTTATTTAAAAATATACTTTCAAAATGATTGCCATCTAGTCGGAATTTTATAAAACAATTCGAAAAAGTTATGCCACCCTGATCGAAAGAGGGCAGCACTAAATATAAATTTTTTGGTCTCTCAATTTGTACTACAGTTTCACTCATGGATGATACACTAATACAGCCTACAGGTATGTTTATTTGTAGTCCATTCATATAACTCATCAATCAAGATCAACTCATAAGTATAACAAAACCCAAAAATTTGGTAGTTTGTGCGACTCTTCGGATGTTGCTTGTGACGATGCGAGGCAACGATGACCACTTACCATCTGGTAGCCTGTCTGTCTGTTTGCTTAGACTTTTATATAAAATAATAAGAATAATAATTTATAAGCGCGAAAGTTACATTCAGTTACATTCAGTCTCTAATGCTTAGGGCCGTATTCAGAGGTGTGCACGCCTGAGGACAACGAAAGAGTGGATTATCCCCGATTTTTTTAACAATTCTATGAAATATTAAAAATTACTTTAAACCATACTTTTTTAATCCATTCCAATTATAAAAGTTATATTATGCTTTTATTCGACTTGTCTCGTCAAAATTTCATTGTCTCATATCGGGTTGTTATTATGTTCATTGTGGGGGTCACTCTTCTGCGGTAGCCCCTCTCATCCGGTCCAAGTTACCTACGCTTGCACGCCAACCCGCGTAGCTAATTGTAATGTTGAGATGGTGGAAGCTGGGCGAAAGAAATGAAACTTTTTTACAACTGAAGATTTTATTTGTATAAATTATATTCTGAACACTTGCCCCCTGGCCGCGATTTATTAAATATCTGAGTAACATGGTTACTTTTAATTTCAAAAATACCTATGCATTTACATTTTTTGTCATGTCAAATGCAATTTTCACTTTTGAATTAATTAATGTCATCTATATTATTGCCTTGCTATTCGGATCTATGGGCATTTTTAATTAAATGTCGTGAAACATCATGCAAAAATTATTTGAGTTATACAAAATAATTGAACATCAAAGTGTGTATTTATCCCGACATGAGTTAAATGTAAACATCATCTGGTTCTACATAATGATGTACGCAGAATCTGTGTCATATAATAAAAAAAATAGAATCCTAACTTATTATTTAACATATTAAGTCAAGATTGTATTTTTTTATTGTTGTTCTAGTGTTTTGAATTAAAACCATTGAGCAAATAAAATGTTTACAGGGCCCCCGCGAGTATCTACCCAACACATAGTCCCCTAAAGTAATACGTAATATGTTTATTATATTCTACAGATAATCCACCGTGGCACCTATCGTGAAGAAAGCAGGTTCCGGTCCCGCTGGTAAAAGTGGGACCGGCGCCGCGATCGGCAAGAGTTCTGGAGGCAAATTCAACATCAACTCCAATAAAATTTCCAGTGGGAAAACTTCGAGCCCGTTAGTACCGAAGACAACTGGAACACCGAGTACATCTGGGAAAAGCTATGCACCGGTCTTGTACACGACACCAAAAAATAATAAATCTAGCACATTCGGTATCATATGGCTGCCCACAAGGAAGAAACATAAGACGAAAGAAATTGTATACAATTCACACCGCAATGAACCTTTCAAAGACCGAAGTCCGTCTATGTATAATTTGTGAGTAACAATATTTTTATTGCCCACGACAGTAATGTTATCTTCTACTCTACACTGATTTTTCATAATTTAAATCCTTTGGTTTCTTTCCTTAACTCTTTCTTCTCAATTTAAAGTTTGTGCTGACAAGATTTTAATTTTCCCGCTAAAATGTATTTGACTTGACAGATGACAGTTGTCATTTAAAATGTTGCAAGTTAAGCAAATCCTTTATAAAAACAGGGAAGCTTTCAATTTTTGTCATATCAAATGCAATTTTCACTTTTGAATAAATTAATTTTATCTATATTATTGCCTTGCTCTTCGGATCTATGGGCATTTTTAATTAAATGACGTCATTACGCAAATAAAGCATGATGTTTCACGAAACATCATGCAATAATTATTTGCGTTATACAAAATAATTGAACATCTAAATGTTATTTTTCCTTAAATAAAAGGTATATTTGAGGGTCCAGGCTCTCCAGAGGTTCAAACTTCCTCAGATAATTCGAATCTTCACATTATGATGTAGGTTAAAATTTTAAAGGTTGACTTTTTTATGGAAACACACTTAAACACAGGCTTTTTACACTCGTTGACTGGTACGAAAATAGTTCGTTTTGTTTATATACTATGTTTAAATATTATTTATATTCACTTACGACTAAACTTGGGCGTTATTGCTATATTTTTATAATGCATTAAACGCTATTGCTATATT
>DWOE01000019.1:0-11397 GCA_018250815.1 Potamanaxas melicertes
ATCAATCTTTAAACAGCAGTAAATAAATAATATTGCTGTTAAGTTTATAGCGCAGAAAACTTCGCAATACCCCATACAAAGTTAACGTCCGTTGTACGACATACACATGTTCAATATGATTCAATTTTCAAACAACAAGATGGAAATAGAAATAGAAAATAAAACTTCTTAAGTACCTAACTAAAATGGTCGTCATTCAACAAGTAAATTTTAATCATAAGAACTTAAAACACGAACTCGTAGCTCAAACCTGCATTAAAAGATGGATCGTCGAGAAAAAGACTCCACGTCTCGTCTCTTATGTTAATTGGACAGAGTCACAATCATGCTAATATGGTAATTAAGATAATGTCGCCGCGAGCCGGTTCGCTAGAATTCTAAGACATTAAACTGCGCGGTCCTGGCGGCCTGTGCTCACGCCGCACTTCGACAGCTACGAGATCTTGATCGAAATTCCGAAATATTGCTAAAGTAAATAACTATAAACAAACGAACATGTATGATTTAGATACAGAAACGAATTATAGGTTTGCCCGATAATAAGTTTCTGCTAATCTTCGAAATAGTTAGATTAATTTTAGAACAACAATTAAGCTATCGCGCACATATAAAATAAACCCAAAACGGTTGAGCCGAATTTGACGAGACTTTTATGGCAGCTTAAATCCAAGCTCCTTTTGTTTTAGAGAAATAAATAGGATTATTCGCGTCCATCTTAAACGTGGACTATACCTATGTATAATCACATAGAATTCCACACGGGTGAAATCATAGGCAAAGTTAGTTTTAAAATAAAATTTGAAGGCCCTCGAACACATAAAATAAAGCCACCAAAGAAGCCAAACTTGCATAATGACGCGCTACGTGTGTACAATAAAGCTTTTAGCCCTAATTCCCCAAGGAATGCGTTTCTCGAAATGACGACAAATGAAAAATCCAATGCATTCCATACAATAAAGCTTATTATATCCTAGCGGTTGGCTGCCACTTAAATTTCGGGTCACTTTTTTGTATTATCTTTTATGGCATATTGTTTTAAGGCTGTTCTACCAACCCGGCATTAACGCCGCCAGACAATGAACCTGACGAATGTTGACCCCCTTGACACACCTCACATCCAACTGCGTACACTCTATGAATCAGTCAACTTTCTTTGCCTCAAATTTAGGCTAGTAATAAAGCATACTGCAAACAGTGACATCATCGTGCTGTCGAGATATATTACTGTAATAACTATATTTAATGTTAGAACGCGATTTGCCGGTAAAATAATACTAAAATGCATTAAATTTTATAGTGAATGCTTGGCAAAAATATTATTTTTCCTCCTCATCCTACTTTACATATGCAAATTTTAGTTTGTTTATTGAATTTCAAAACAGTCGACGAAGTTCAAGCAGACTGAATTAAGCAATAGGTATTGTCTCGAACCGATTCATTTTGATAAGCTCGTTCCCTCTCGAGCTCGGCGCGGGCAACCTAGCGAGCCCGAGAAGTCGGTTGGCCCCAGATTAGACTCCATAAGATATGCAGTCCCGACATTGCACAATTCCAGTGCAAGCGGTATTTCCATGTTTGATGATACGATAAGAGAAGCACCATGTTATTTTATTGAAGCGATGACATAACACCTACTTGCTTCATTCATAGATCGATCTAAACCAGTTGTTAATGAGATGACAAATAATATAGGATCCACTAACATTTAACGTGTTCTTCACTAAAATATTAGGTGTTTAAGATAAGTGCGTAGATTTCCGCCTCTATTAAATAACACTCTATCATATTTTAGTAAAAATAAATGATTGAAACAACATATTACTTAAACTCTTGCAAGAGTTTTAATTTGTTCTAGCCGGCGGCGGCTCACGCTACGCCATAAGTATGTTTGGGCGCCATTAAAGGTACGGATGGGTCGTCTTTTCCTTACGGCTCGACTCAAAGCCAAACAGGTAAACGGCAATAAATGAGATAATAGTAGTATAGTTGTTATTTACGATCCCGTGTAATGTAATGGTTAAACAGTTGCAGTCACGCAACAACTGCACTCCCAGTGCATATAATCCCGTACATTAAGTGACCGCCGCTGTACCCCTGAGTGAGGGACATCAGTATACCTAATGTACGAACATCAACATCGACTTAACTGTATAGTGGAAATTATGTTTCATAGAACATAAATCGTATAAGTATTGTTAACGACTTTTGTATAATATTTTATCGGTGGCAGTAGGTTCTGTCAATCTCATAGCGCGCCATACCGCAGCATATTCTTCATGTTCCCGGTAAGGGTAACTTTGCCCAGCTAATTTATAGGAAGCGACCATCTTAATCTTCGCAAGTACGAAAGCACCCACGTGTGATGACCTATAGGATTTTAATATTATTTGAGTTTGTACGTGGGTACCGACCATGGGATTGAGAGAGAGCTTAGCATCAATTTGGCGTGCACACCTTTTGCTACTCATCTACAAAAGAAAAAATGGAAAGTAGGCATGCGAAGGTGGCAGAGCCCGGGGCGGTACCACCGCTACCCTCATAACCCCCCCAAGTTACATGTTCTTCATGTATTGTGTTTCGGTTAGGGAGGTTGCCGGATTCACTATACTTGAGGCGACCATCTTAGTCCTCATGAGCAGCAACGCATCCACTTCCGAACTCAAATTGATTTTTTGTCCTACCACTTACGTGCGGTGTCACATCAGGTCGTCCGTATGCCCGTTTGTTACCCGGATATTATAAAAAAAGGTAAATATCGCTTTAACGTTAGCGGTTCCCAGGCATTATTCAAGCATTCCTCCTCAATAAAGTCTAAGAAAGTCGTAGCCATCGCTGGTTTTGGCAAGCTAGTTACAACCAGTAGCAACAACCACTAGGCACCGGTCACTTGGCGGCCGGTCGACGTCGCCGCGCCGTCTGCCGCGCTAACGTAACCCACTTTCGACCACCTCGCCTACAGACCATTACGACCACCGATTATATGCAAGCACTAAATGTAGTCTGTTATTCGCATACCCGTCTGTCTATCAACTAAAACCAGCAATTGGGTAGATGACTGCCAAATCGATTTAGATTCTTTTTATGAACTGTCAAAACGCAAACGGTTTTAAACATTCCTGTGGGCAACCTTTGGAGGGAATTTTTTAATTATTAAATGAACATAAATATCGGCAAATCGCATCGAATTAAACAAGCAATTAGTCAATATTAGTGATGGAAACCAATCAATTTTAGAACCACGAACACGATTCGTTGTTATTAATGTCTTAAGTTATTACGAAACGAAGTTCAAAGGTTCGTAGGCATTACAACAATAAATTAAACTGGTCTCAGATAAATTGCACACCTACTCACACTCAAAAGGTGCTTCAACTATTGCAAGGATGTGAAATGAGGCCGAACAGTGACACGACCCAATAAACACTGATAACAGCATCTAGGAACATTCTTGGATAGCTACTTCGAACATACAATTAATTATCGTAGCCCATAAACATAGACCACGAAAGGTATATAATTTTTTTTATAATTTCCACTAACAAGACTTAATTTCAACAATCAACATTGAGATAGGCGTGCTTGTTGTCATTTTAACCAGCTCTTTGATGGAGGTTGGGCTCGATGACACGCTAGGGGCCTTACGATACGTCAACGGAAGATTTAATTAAGGCAACTTTTTCTTAAAATAACTTCCTACATGACAGATAGAACAGTGTAATGTTTAAAATGTTAAAGGTTGACTTGTTCATCACCGCCATAAAATATCGGAATTCGTCTGAGGTGGTGAGTCATGACACTACAACATAGCGCAAATTTATAATCGGCTACCCGACGACATTCCACGAAGTCCGTGCAGCGGCTGCAGGTAAAGTTTGCAGTGACATGGCCCCGCGCCCAACACGACAATTACGGTACGATTCAGTTTGCCAACAGAAACACCACAATCGAATTCCAAAGAAAACAACCGATCGTATACTAATTACAGTCTCAGATTAGAGAGATTTTAAAGATTTGCTAACAATGCATTCAAGTAGTGCAAAGTAGTGGGTCCGTTGTTGTCATACTAATAAATATTTGTCCCTTTTTGTCTTTTACATGTTGTCCTCATCTTTACCTGAATAACACTCACCTTCTATAATTATGTTGTATTATCCCTGTATTTCTTTGCTTACTGGTATTCATTATGTTGGTGATCGAATAAATAAATACCAAAACGATCCTTAATGTAACTCAAAATAATTGAAAAAAAAAATATTACCCTTTTTCTTCATTCTACGTAATAAATTAATAATTCCTGAGTAGATGTCAGTGGTCTGATTGCTTGTTATAAGGTTAATTTCAAAATATACTTTAATTAATCCACAGTTACTTTGTATACAATATATAACTAGTGCAAAGTTTTTTCCATTCGTTTTTTCGCCCTGTCTAAGACTGCCCGAGGGTCGATCAGCCGCCTAATTCTAGTAATAAACTGCAATAGAATCGCATCAAATGACAGGCGCAACGTCACTTACGGTTGAAATGTCGTCGACGTGCAGTTTTGACTACGATTCTATTGAGTTGACGTTCGATCGCAATATTAGGAGAATACGATTTTATCTTCATGCATGTTACGTGAATAAGGCGGCAAAGCGGATGTTATACTATAGTGCAATATTATGCCATGTTCATTAAATTACTTGTAATTGGTAATGAATGAGACGTTTTGATTTGGAACTAAAAACACTATTAAATATGAAATTGGATTAAATTTGTTTACATTACAATGCTATTACGTACAAGAGCTTTTATTTAAAAGAACACAACAGCTGTTCAATTGACCCACTTTTCTTGTCTATGATGTTCAATATGTGGGCACATAAAAACGTATTATGACGAAAAAGCCAAACCAAAAGGACATTACAAGCGACGATGTGACTTAATCTGCTATTTATCATTATTAAAATCTACGACCTCCATAATCTTGACACACCCGATGGGTAGGGCGGACGCCGCGGATTATGAATTTCTACCATGTTATTAAGATGTAATATTTAGAATGAAACATTCATGAATTTAAATGTTTAACGAACATAGAATATGATTTGAATAAACACGTATTAAACAAGCTTCTAATTAAACTTTTTAAGGAAACAAAAACTTAGTAACGCATCACGATAATTTATTCTCTGAAAGGGCTACGTTATAAACATTACAAGAGATTCGTTCAAGGGTTACGGGTGGTCGTAACTCGTACATACGCATGACGGTGTTGATTTAAACGAAAAGAAAAAAAGAGAGAATTTGGACATCTTCCGTTCCTACGTTTTAATTTAACAACGGAAGCCGCATGACTTGGCAGGAAAATATCAGATTAATTTTCACTGTTGAGCCCAAACGATCAGCCTCACGGGACGGACTGCTTTAAAATGTGAAGATTTGAAAATAGACAATACTAGAGCAAAAAGACACCTTTGAAATAAACGTGATCTCACCAGGAAGCTCGTCCACACAATAGGACAAGGGAAGGACGTAAAGGCCAATGACTTTCTTAGAGACATACACATCTCTATTTAGAAACGTTAAGATATTCCCCGATTCAGTAGTATTTACTTTACTAATAAGTGTATTGGGTAAACCTTTATTTATAGTTTATTGTAATGTTGCGTCAGTTGCGGAAGTTAAGGACATGTCTTCCTTATAAATCTATATATAAATGTTACATAACAAGTACACTAAACAGTGATGCGTTGTTGGAATTAACTCAAATTTCAAATTTTGTTTATTCATCATAGGGCATATGCATAAACTTGACAAAGTGCTTATACAATGCAAATTATTATCTGTTTTAAGCGCATCTCAGGCTAATGTAGACCGAGAGGAAAGAGCGGGTGGGAAAAAAACTCTCGGCACTCTTTTAAAGTAATAACAAATAAGAAAATACGAAGAATGCAGTACGATATAACGTTTTCCATGTCGTATTTGATTCATACATACATTTTCTTACGCGATAATAACAAGTAGGTACATGAAACGAAGTTAATGATGCTATATTGGAGACGGGCGTCACAATAAAAAGCACGTAGCACCTGGAAGTGAGCTAGCCGGGTTGGCTCGACTCCAGTCCTAGTGAACTTTGACAAGGAGTCCGCCGCAAATTACCGACGCACAGACGCAACGCTTACTGACTAGGGGTGGCATGGCACCGTGACCGAAACTAACGGACATCCGAAGCAATCTATCCGAAACGATAATTAATCGGAACGATAAGAAATTAGAATACAATTCGTGAAGCATTATGTTGTTTTGGTAGAGGTAGCCATCGTGAGTATCGACGCGGCTTCGATGTGCGGTTACTTTTTAATACAAGAAACTATTTCGAATTTCTTTAACTATATGTACCATGTAAATATTTTCAGGAAAAAAAATTGTGTGCAAATAAGTAGATGCGTAGATAAGTAGATGAAAACATAATAAACGAAAGTAACTATCATAACTCTCTTTCTATCCGTAACCTTTAGACACGACTATTATCCATACTATTCCATACACGGATCCGAAACTTTATACAAATACATCCCTGATACAAAATCATATTCCCAACTCGCCTTCCAGGAAATAATAAATATTTCAATAAATCAAGAGAATCCTTTGCTTTTATAAAGTATCATTAGTGAAAATATCAACATTCAAACTTCAAACAAAATGAATACGTTATAATTATTTAAACCGATAAAAAGAAAATCATGGTTCTCCGTACTTTATGTACCTACATACGTTAACGTCACATACATAATACTCGATCACCTGAGGCTCGTATCACGAATAAAAATGTAATAATGGGTTACGTCCATTGAATTGCACACGCGCACCGATCGACATCCTGACATGTTCAACAAGTATCGAGCGTCTCGACTGGAGATAGATTACTTTCTTTATCGATTTTTAAACATAAAGGGCGGCCCGATCTCATCTATTCTCATTAAAAGCAATTATTGTATCGATGTTCATTGATGGAGTGATCGACTTTCGTTTTTTTAACATATTGAACGCGACGGAAAATGTCATTCCAAGATTATGCAGTTACTTGAAGTACGGTCGACCGTCAATTAACAGAAATGATACACATCACACCGGGTCGAAGTGTGACAAATCGAGTCGCTTAACAAAATGAGCGCGACTACGTGCCGACCCGTTGCCAACACCGTCAACCCATAATTTATCTAACATAATTGTGCACTAAATAAACTGGCCGTTGCTATTAAATAGGCTGAATTAACTGTAACTAGAAATAGATATATGTAGAAAGGACATCAAAAGACGTACACTTACACATTGCATGCAACTAGACCGACAGTGACTTCATCTTCGTGCACTACTAGATCGTTCATACAAACTCTATATTTCCTTAATTCAGCCGCTTAGGGGTTAATTAAAAAATATATAGCCATGCATACTTTGTAATTGAAAATCGGTTCGGCCGTTCAGCTGCCACGCTTAATAAATATTACTTAATAGACTGGATTATTAATTGCGTATTTTTTACCAACTAATTCTTCCTAAACTGCCAAGGTCTTTTGATAAGAGTAAAATTTATTGTACCTGGTACTGGTGTTACATCGGGTTTTAGTTCATTTTTCAATTCAAATATGGTAATGTTCGGGCAAGACAACGTATGCCGGATTGGCTTGTCTGTTTACAAAAGCCATATAGAACGTGCTACATTCTTACAAGATACAATCAAAAGATGAGTGACGTTATAATAGCAAGACGCAGCAGGATTACGCAACGATATGGACTGATGAAAGGTTGACCTCAGGCGCGCGTGGGCGCAGTTCGACAATGATAATCCGACTTCCCGGGGTCCACGAACTGCACCGGAATGCAAATAAATAGATGCACGTAAGCAGGACGAGAGAGCACACCTGTCGCTGATCGGTGGAATAAACAATGCATGTCAACACGCTCGGCGAATGACGAAACGCCTCGTACCGTCTAGCCGCGACGCGATCCAGCGAGGACCCTCTTCCGGAACGCTCTATTGATCTTGATTGTAAAAACGCCGAGCTTAATTGGATTTCTTAAATATTTGCTTCTCAAAACCTTTCCTTGTCGGTGGGCAATAAAATGTCGAGATGTTTTTAAATCGATCCAGCGACGCGGGTGAGTGAGATTGACCCGTTTAGCCGACTTCAATGGGGCTATTAAATGAATAAATTAGAAGCTGAGCTTCCCTAAGGAATCTTTGGCAAAAGCGGGCTAGTGCCTCTATAACCGCTTAGCAGATATCAATGACCTCGGCTACGAGACGTCCCATTGCGTTTGTTTAGTGTAGGTGAACATTGCCTACAAACAAAGGAAAATAAACCACTACCATCATTTATATAAAATGTAATGCAGAGGCGAACGTAAATGACTCAGTTTATATTGCCGCACAAAGAATGCACCTTCAGTACCCTTGCACACAATTAAATTAAAAAGAA
Source organism: Potamanaxas melicertes (assembly GCA_018250815.1). NCBI lineage: Eukaryota > Metazoa > Arthropoda > Insecta > Lepidoptera > Hesperiidae > Potamanaxas > Potamanaxas melicertes. The sequence goes on from DWOE01000019.1 coordinate 8,463, forward strand.
AATAACTTTATGCTCAAACACGATTTTATCGACATTAAAGTTTTTCAAGACAATATCATCAATCATTATCTTTTCTTTAATAACTACAATGCCAATTCCCGTTATTCTTCTTAAGATTCTGGGTATATGGTGCAATTTTTAAACGAAGTTAAACAAAATTAAAAAAAGGTCAACACAGGTGGCGTACATTTAAATTAAGATGATAACATGACTAAGTAATGAGCTTAGTGCGTAAACTGAGTATTGCAATAAGTTTATGGTTTTATGTAGATTTGATAATATCTGTCCGCCAGTTCGCTTTTCGTAATTAGAGACTTGTGAGACTATAATATAGGTACTGTCTATAAGGCTCTTCCTGGCACATAAAGGTCTAAGTGTCGACCTTTTTCAAGTCTAGCAGTTTGCCGTCGCAACAATAGGCAATCATTGGAAACAAAACTTTGCTGTTCTTTAACTTGTAACACCATCATGTCATCGTCATATGTCCTTTCACCACGATGGCTTAAGCTAAGCAACCTTCTGTATTTTTTACAAAATATTCGACGCTAACGAAAGTAACTATAATCATCATATTCCATACTAATATTATAAATGCGAAAGTGTGTCTGTCTGTTACCTCTTCACGCTTAAACCGCTGATCGGATTTGGATGAAATTTGGTACAGATATAGTTTGAATCTCTAAAAAGTATATACGGTAGTTTTTATATCAAAATTACTAATGGGTTGCAGAGAGAGAGAGAGATATAATCCAATCACAGCTTTGTTACCTTTGTTAGCTTCCAAATTTGACGAATAAAGAACAGAAATATGACTAATGTCTTCGATTGTTAACTCTCCGAACAACTAAGTTAAGTGACTCAAAACTTTCTAAGAATTATGCTAAATAACTTGAAGTTTGGTGGAAGGGTCGCAGTTTGCCAAGACCTAATAAGATTACATCCCGCCCTATTGGTTTTTGTTCGCCCTTGTAATCGGATTTGATGTTTCGTCTACTTATTTGTATATTCTGCGACCAATTAGTGACCTACTGCACGAGAGATAATGAAAAGAATACGTGTGACCCGGGGAGGTATTAGCGCCACCCTTCTTCCCGCCGCAAAGCATGATCTTTATGATTAGAGTTTCGGTTGAGGAGGAGGATAAATAAATAATAAATAAATAAATAACGCTTCACACTCCTACCCCCGCACTAGGATTACGTGTCGCGGGTGGCATGGCCAACATAAATAAACATTACAAACACCCATGACCCGAGAACAAACACTTATTTGTCAAATAAATGTCTGCCCCGGCCCGGGAATCGAACCCGGGACCCCTCGCTTTGCAGGCAGGGTCACTGCCACTGCCAACGTTACGTGTCATAATCTTGATAAAGTGACGACAAGGGGAAAAAACATCGTGCCCACTGTAAGAATACACGGAAAAAGATGCGAGTTAGGGAAATAGTGGCTCGCTTCAGCATAATAATAGACCGTAATACAAAACACCATTCGCTTACAAAAGTCTATAATCATAGATAATTGCCTTTTGTTCGTCCTTACATCGAAGGGAAAGAGACGGCTTCACGCGGCCGCAAAACTTTTCAATTTGTTCAACGACACTCCCTAATGGGAAAAGCGATTAAACTTTACTCGAAAACCCACAAAACGTTTATAAATCTATGATAGATTACACAAAAAACAAAAGTTTAACTACCTCTTATAATATTCGCGAGCGATCGCCCGAGTTCCCCGAAGAAAAGTTAGGCACTCGAAGCATTAAACCTAACTTCCGGCTGTCTCATAAATCATGGAGAGGCGTCGATAACGACGAATCGATTGGCCGTATCGTTACCGCGACGATTATTCGATTATTTCTCCAACAAAACGATTGTGGTTCAGACTTATAACTTAAGTCGATAAACGTCGTTGCGTCGGGCACAATAGGCAGACTTGGGACGAGAAAGGTTCGATAAGAGTTCATCCTCTTTGCAACACAGTGGTGACCCACTGCAGAATCGGGTCTCCTCTCAGAATGACAAGAAGGTTGTAGTCCACCACGCTGGACACGTGCGGGTTGCTGAACGTCCGGATAGAGTCCATCCATGATAGCATATGCCGAACGTTCTAAGGGCGAGGCCTTATTCTCTTAACAGACGCGTCTCTCGTCAACTAAATTCTGGAATTTCTGAATCGTACGACTTATCCTATCTGAGTGGAACAATAAGATGACGCCTCAAAATATGTCTGACAACCGCTCTTTCTCTATATGATTAACGGCAGGCTAGGAGGGCGGCGGTAAGATACCTAACCGAACAAATTTCAATTTATACCTATATAAACTGACTCAGTTAAGAGATATAATATAGTTCGTACATGTTATATTCGGCATTAGTTGAATTGTTTCGCTCCCAACATTCTCTCGTGCATTCAGACTTTGGCACGAACAGTATTCTGGGCTAATATATAAACAATATGGTGATTTTATAGCTCCATTACTGTACTCGTATATACATCCGGTGTCTGTATGTATTTGTCTTAGCGAGGCCGTATCTGTGGCGACGCATCAGACCATACCAGAATCGATCTCCGATGTTTCGTCCTACATTTTTCTTATTGTAAATTAGCAAAAAGGCGCATCTTGATAAACATCCATTGGTCACGCAACCCATGAATATCTGCATCTAACCCCAAATAAAACATAAACTAAAGCCGAATCTAGACGTAATGTAATCTATCGCGTAATGTACCACGAATTCTGCGTGTGGACTGCCCTACGAGCGAGCGTTAGATGCAACGTTCGCGCCGGCGCTCGCTGAGTTCCTTCGGCTATTGAGTTTTTAGCGCTAACACGAAGATTCCCTTACGCGATTTGCGTTTATTTATTTATTTATTTATTTCACTTTAATTAACACGGTACAGACCAATTACATTAATTAAAGGACAATGCATTTAT
>DWOE01000020.1:0-11314 GCA_018250815.1 Potamanaxas melicertes
ATTAATGATGTAATAAACGTTAATGTCTTCAAACATAACTTGTAAGTATTGGGGGGTGATAGTCAACATTTAGGGCAGAGCCTACCAATATTAAACACTCACAAAATCAATAAAAGCAATAATTGAAGTGTGCTACAAATATATACTGATATAAAGAACTAGAGAACATCTATAAGCTAACAACCTACGTAACCGATTCTAGAAGCTTCGAAGGTACTTCCGAAGCCGCTAACTTTACTAACAATGTTTGCTTTCCCCGAGTTTCTGCTGGCGAACTAAACGGAGAGATGAATTCGATTCTTCTACTTCAACTCGTTTTAAATTTTAGTTCTTGTCTTAAATTTTAATGTGTATAGCTATCAATAGCCATACTAAGATACATGAAACAAGTAGTTAGATTAACCAACTCGGCCGCCAACCCGCACTTGGCCAGCGGGATAGACTAGGGCCAATATCGTTCTCGTCCTGAGAAGAGATCCGATCCAGCAGTGGGTCATTGAGTTGTAAAGAAAGAAAAAAATAAACCTAAATTCCATCAAAATATAACATGCAATAACATGTATTTGGAGGTTACATTCAAAATTTAGGGCAGAGACGATTGTCGAGTCTACTAATATTAATCACTCACAAAATAATAATTGAAGTGTATTACAAATATAGAAACGGATATAAAGCACTAGAGAACATACGCTATAAGCTAACAACCTACGAGTACGTAACCGATTTCTAGAAACTTTGAACGTACTTACGAAGCCGCTCTAGTATGCACTTTGCTAATAATGTTTGCTTTTCCCCGAGTTTCTGCTGGCGAACTAAAACGGAGAGATGAATTCGTTTCCTCTACACATTTTTATTAGAACTTATTTTTCAAAAAAATTTAATACCACTAAGTAAATTACAAGGTTTTTAAAGAAGCTAGTAAGACTGTTTACCTTGAGAAGGGACTTGGAGTTACATTTTGTGCTAGCAACAGCTTTTTGCCATGTTCTTAACTAATTACTTAGTGTTACATGGGTTTTTTACTATATTTTTTTATTTCTGAAACATAGCTCTGTATTCTCTGAATTCTAGAGCTTATTTTACAACATCTTGCTTTGTTTTACTTTTGTTACTGTTGGATATACAAACGAGACCATTTAGCTTTTCTTCCACATACAATTTTAGGTAGCAGTAGGAACTGTACTGTCTGGGTCAGCTGACTACTTAAAAGCTATCCACGCTTTTTTTTCCTAATTGAAATAAACAAAATATTTTTTAGGTTTTAGCGTTAAAATTAAGAAACTAAAAGATGAAAACAGATGCAACAAGCTCAAACATGGCTAAGCTGCGTTGATAAGTTAGAGTTCCGATACGTATCTTTCGTCTCCAGCGTCAGATCAGCTTGATGATACTGAAATATTGTATTGTCATCGGTCCTTAATAAGTGTACAAAGTTTGAATCAAATCTGTCCGTTGCAAGTGGGTCAAAATCGATTATAAAGGAGTCGGGTACAGGTAAAGCTAATAAAAGCGTGTTAAAAGTATGATCCATTGAAATTTCTGAGATTTTATTTTCTCATATGTTCATAATTCCTTTAAAACAAGACCTTTGTATATACTGTTAACGTATGCCAGACCTTATACGTACCTAAACACTTTTATTCTCATATCAAAGTTACGTAATAGCAAGTTGCTCGGTTCAGGTGTGTGAGGTCGGAGTTCAAAGTTCACAACTGAAATTGCTTTCAGCAAGTTGGAGATGTTCGTATCATTTCTTCGTGCGCTTAAATTTAGTCTGACGTGGAGTTTACGACTAAAGTCAGGTGGAATGATAGAAGTAAAAGCATTTACAAAAGATATTTTGCTACTATGAACTACGAAGTTAACTGCTAAACTCAGAGGCTTTTACTAAAATTATAAATGGTAAGGTTTAATTACTACAGCATGTTGTTACTACCCTTATGTCATTTTAATGAGATTGCAGCCCATTTCCTTATTGCAAGCCACATTAGAATCAGGCAACAGAAAGGTTGCCGTGCAAAGGAATACCGATAACAACGTATTTTATGGTATAGATAGATAATTATTGTTAGGCAAATTTTATTTCAATTTTGTTTCTTTTCTTAACCTCTTAAATTATCTTATAAATATATGGCTACCAAAAGAAAGTCATGTTTTAGAAGATAGTTCAAACAAGTAGTCAGAGTAGCCACCTCGTAATACCCAAAATATGAAAAAAAAATAGTCAATAGCAATCAGACGAGACTGGCAATACAATTGATTTCAATCAATTTAAAACTTATATTTCGTTTTAGGATGTAAATTTATAGGGACCACATTATTTATCGATTAATTTCGTAACATACTAAGAATACTTAGCAAGGTCTTGCCCTCTACACGTAGATAAGTTTGGCGAGATAACTTTCCATAAAGCGACCTAATAACGCTTCGCTTGCTCTCCCATTAAGCTCTTTGCCAATAAACTCTTTTAATGAAATAAAATTAAATAAGAAACGAAAATTATAGTCCAACAATAATTTTCAGTTAAAACTCGATGAAACAATTGTGCCGTTTCGCGACAAAAGCGATAATGAAGGTCTCTTTGCCGTTAAACAATGGCTCTTTACTGAATAGGCCAGCTTAAGGCATTGTGCGGCAAAATTTGCTTTTTCCCACAGTATCTTCGTTAAAACATTCAAAACCAGCTGTTTATATTGAGGCTACTTATACTTTCAACTAGTTGCTTTGTGAAAATGTGGATTTGATAAAATGGTGTCGAGACGTGGTCCTTTACTGTGAGCCTAATCCATAAACTCAAAGTCGCTCAGGGGGCAATGGAGAGAGCTATGCTCGGTATTTCTCTACGCGACAGAATTCGTATCGATGAAATCCGTAGACGAACAAAGTTAACCGACATCTCTCTCAAAGTAAGCAAACTGAAGTGGCAATGCGCTGGCTACATCGTTGCAAAGACCGATAACCGATGAGTGAGAAAGGTCCTCAAATGGCGACCACGTTAAGGCAAGAGTACAAGACTCCGACTTAACGACCTGAGGAAGACAGCTGGAAGTTTTTTTAGTTATTTTTCTACTTTTCCAGAACCATTTTTTTTTTTAATTTAAGAAAAAAGAGATTTCATGTGCTACGTCATACTTATTTTCACATCTAATAATTGGGAATCTGTATCCGAGAAACACTCAGACCCAATCATCTGCTTTTGAGAAAAACTATTAGAAATAAAAGAGCCTTCAATTACACCTACCTACGCTTGAAGGTAGTTTATTGGAAATTCTCCACATATTACACTCTGCGTCTGGCAGTGTCTTTCTATTTTCAGAGCCATTGGTTCGTTCAAAATTAAATGTAACAACAATACCTAAACTCCTTAGTATTTTTCCTGAAAGAAATCATATAGTATTTTGAGAAATATTGTATACGCAGTCAATTCTTCGAACATAATACTATCTAGTTGTATAATATGGAATTTTAAAAAGAAGATGAGGGTTTTTGACAATCGCCCATCTATCAGACAATGAATTCTTGTCGAACTCTAATTCTAGATTAACTTATATCAACTCTACATTTTGCCAAAGCACAATACTCAGGTGAATAAGCGCATGAGAGTTCTTGAATCACAAAAAGTAAACTTAAAGTTCCTCATCGCGCCGAATACTCGAATTCGCCATCCGGAAATTGCTTATATCCTCTCCATCTACCGTAACTCAGGTGCATCTACCAGACACGAACCAATTGACCTAGATCCTCTAGGTCTACGAGTAATAGCGCTTCCTACTGAGGCGATCTAATCAACTTAGGGAGCAATCCTTCCGCTCTAATACTTTGGACATGTGAAGTAAAATTAAACTTTAGACACGCGGAATTGGGTTGAAAATTGCTTGCGGGACATTGATGAAGATTCTGTTTGGTCACTAGAAATTTCATGTACGTAGAAAATGAACTTTGGACTCGGTAGAATTAAAACCACGGATTCAGCACTACGTCACTTTAAAGTTGGATTTTCTGAAAATATTGGTTACTTTTAAGTTTTGGATTCTCTTGAAAGGTGTGTTGTGTTTGTTAAGTATAAACAATGTGTGTGGAAAGGAATCTATTAGAATGCTTCGGGCTAACAAATTATCGCTTAAACAAAACTCTTTAGGGTAAACTTTCAGGTGTTCTGTTCGTCTAATTATCAGAATACTGTCTTTCGCAAAATATGTGGTCTCCTAAAAAAAAATATTCCCACGTACTGCGAATTGCATTGCATTAATTTCGTTGCTTACATTGATGGTAAAATTTTCTTTTATTATTTTGTAATAAATGAGTACCAAACGGCCATGCAGGCCACCTGATGTTAAATGGTCACTGCAGCTCATGGTGACCCACATCCGGTCTCAAATAGCACAGAAGTTCCATTTGTCCATGGATATGAGGACTAATATGAACAATGGTTCCTAAAATAAAACTATTTTCGGATTACAACAAATTCCAACACAAGACTAATTTATGAAAATTTTGTGAATGTCCAATAAACAAAGTTGTGAGTGAACAATAAACAAAACTCGTTACAAATTTAAAAGTACATCAAGTTGTACACGCTTTGCAAAACTGGCTCCAATCGACTGCAAAGTAGAACAAAAACGGACGCCAAAAAACGAACCGAAGTGGTTTAATGAAGGCGGGACGAACTTTAAAAACGTTCGAACATTAACCAAATCCCTGTTTGAAGCCAGGAACAAAAAAGTCCATTAAAATCCCCGCTCCCAACTTTAAGCTTGTTTTTTCAGACCCAATGTTTTAGGTGAAATTGTGCTTTGCGAAAATTATTGTACGAAACGACAATATTTTAAAGAGTAATGGCGCCTACTGTTTGCCGGATACTTAGTGCTGGCTTTAGAAAAATTTTACGACTTTTCCGCGACTCAGAGATTCTCTTTCAGTGTTAATGCTTGCTATTGTTCTGATAATTCTGTGAGCAGAGAAGGTTCTGTTTTAAGTCCAGGGATTTAAAGCTTTAGACTCATTTCCCTGTTATCCAAATATATTCTGTACTCTGTTAGTCTTTTACTACAGACAATCGAGTTCATTATTTCAATGAGCCTCGATTCTATGGTAAAATATAGCTAATATGCTACCTGAATGTCGATTGGCACACTTCATACTTAATTGAAATCACTATGGATTTTTATGATTTATTGTAGCATAAATATATTTTAAATTTCCTCAGAGAAAAACCAAGAAGTCTTTATTTCTTGGGCTTGTACTGCCTGCCTTTTCAATGTCTGCCTTGCCAATTTCTGCCTTTGCAGACCATTCTCTACATGCAATGTGTCTCCTATTAAAAGGTGAAGGATAAAGGCGTTCATCGCGCTGATCAAATGTTTATTGGCGGACTTCATGTTAATTCTCAAAATGTTTTCCTACTGTATTCCAAAACTCATTATTTACGGCAATGTGACATTTAATTGTTAACTAAGGAACAGTATAAAATCACACTTTTAGGCTTGCTCTTCTATGACACTCTTGTAACCCTAATCCCTTGTCCACAGGATACCTGGAACCTTACGTGGTGCCAGCAAGTCTGGATCAGCTGCTGGTGTCCAGCGACGTGGTCGGCAACATCCGGTTCAGCCACCCCACGTTGTACGTCTTCCCCGGAGGACAGGGCGACGCCGCCCTCTTCGGGATCAATGGATTCAATATGCTTGGTGAGTGGATCAGTTTACCGTTTCAGCCTAATTTAACAAGGACAATGTGTAGTAAATAAAATAAATGTGTAGTAGTGATCAGAAAACGTGGCACAGACAAGCAAAGAATAAGAGAGAAAGATGATCATCAAACAAATTGGGAAGTAGCCACACGAATAATAAAAGTAAATGATTAAAATCGAACTTATTCTGAAATACCGGATTGGTAACCATTAAAAAAACATAGGCAAAGCTTATATTTTTTTGTAAAATCTCTTCCTATTGGAAAATTCGAACTTGTTTTGCAAATAAGTTTCTATAATCCTATTACTTTTGACTTATAACTCGAATTTGGTGTTTACGCTACACAGATAATCTTAACGATCTATACATACACATAAAACTTTATATCTTCAACATCATAACATTGAACAGGCCAGACGTAGCCTCTTACATCGGCTTACATCCTTAAGTACCCAATTTGCTCGACTTTGAAATGTGAACTAGAAAGGTACGAATAAATCCAGACCCACCCACTTATATTTGAACAAAATTCGTCTTCTCATAAATATTTTCAAATGGATTTGTCTCCTGTAATGTTTTAAAAGGAAAAAAATGAGATTAGGGATTCTGAGCCTTCTCTAAGTAGGTTAAATTGATTTGTCCAAAAACTTACTTGTTATAAAGAACTAATCTTGCAATCTATGAAATATTCCTTGCTTTATACAAGGGATACAGCAACCAGATCTTATTGATTATCCTGGGTCAGCCACGCAGTCTAGAGAAACTATTGATCGGATGAATTTGATGAGCAAACAAGATACGTAGTTGCTAAGTTATACATCGTCTTAGGGGATGCTCAATAAATAAAAATCAAGTCTTCTCGACGACTAAGCACCGGCCTTCGTTGGCTCTCCACTCTTGACACAATGCCAACTAGAGTATTGGTTTTCTATCGAACATTCGAGAAATTTTCCAACGACTAAGCTAAGATGATAGCAATTTAACAAATCCGTTTTTATTTCTTCAATCAGCTGTGTTCCATTTACGGTCGAGTTCTTTGAATTTTTATAGAATCACAATTTTATATTTGTTGATATTTTCATTTCAATCTTTTTGAATTACTATGGTTAGACATTTAGCGATGACCATAATATAATGACAAAGGCATATAATTTATATCTAATCAAATCATTAGGATCACAACAAAAAACTGATTAAAATAGATAGACTAGATATAGATAGACGATATAGAGATATAAATAGATAGACCTTCATAGAGGCGACCATCTTAGTCCTCATTAGTAGCAACGCACTTACGTTCGACTTTAAATAGAACTTTTGTCCTATTTGAGTTTGGACGTGGGTGTCTATGGGCTGCAGTGACCACTTAACATCGGGTGGCCTATACGCCCGTTTGTTACTCGGTCTTAATAAAAAGTTATAATAAAAAACATAGTACGTATAAAAATGTGCTAATAGCATCGAGACAGTTCCAGATCTTAAGTTAGATAGCTTGATAAGCAATATAAAAAAATATGTTCGCATAACTTACACACTAAACAAAATATATCAATAACTGCAATTGAGATTACTGTGACTTCGCAAATTGAATAGGCCATATAGGCGGACACTTGATATGGACAGTTTATAATGCAAGAGCCAATAGGCCACAAATAGGCAGAGCGACTAGGCCGCTTAATAACAAGCCCGAAGTTCTGTCAAGGTAGCGAGAGTGGTACTCCAGAGCAAGCACGATCTCAGCCAGTTTTTGGCAAAGTCAATATCTCTAATGACATTCTATTTTTCATGTGCGCAACACCTATCAACCTTCCTTCAATTTTTGTACATATTTTTACGTTAGGTATAAGATATGCACTACTTTTTTATTAACCCAGAGAGTAAGAGCGTGTTGGGGCATAGTTATGTCAAATTAAATAATAACGTATTGTAATCGCAAGTGCAGTCGCACCTGGATACACCCACCACACCCCAGTCTGCTCCCATTCCTTGTCGATACCGCATATCTTCTTTCATTTAATATCCCCTTGTACATCACACAGTACTAGCCACATCTAGTAACGCCATACATATAAAACCTTACAAGCGTATAAATAATAGAAAGACAATACGAATTGAGGAGAGTAAGTAAGTTAGCTAACTCTTCCCTCACACCACGCATGCTCTGGAATAAAACGGTCCTCTCTTATCCCTTATCATAGTTTAATCGCGGCCATTGAAGGTGACAGATGCCTCGCTGGATCTACCTCAACGGTTCTACGTTGACTTTAAAGATGCTTAAAAATTATAATAAATAGCTGCACAAACACAACATTACGGAATAAAACATCCGACGAATACAACAGACGGCACGGAACATTTCAAATAAGGTATGCAGATTTCGTTAGTCATATTATAACATATACACTTAACACTATTTACAGTTTGTTACGACGTCCAGAAGCATATAAATTACACTACATTACATCTAAACATCGATAGATTCAAAAGTACATTTCGATTACGATTAAACATCAAACGGAGTTGTTGCATTTAATGCCAACATGTCGCGCCAGTGACAGAGTTCTATCTTCACTGGGATTCTCAATATACAGACAATCAAAAGTAGCAATAGACCACTAGACCCTAGAATACACATGAGCAAGCTATAGAGTGAGTATCTACATAAGTCATACATCGTGAGTAGACGTTACCATGTTCTATTTAATGTTTTAGTCGCAATCGTAAGATTGTTAAGCGCGGTGAATAAACTGTGTAAATAAGCATTACAAACTGTAATTTATAACTTTTATAACTCAGCGATTCGTGCTTAAAATTAGTGATCACGCGCACTCTTGCTCATTATCTAAGGACTAGTGGACTATCCATGATACAACGAACAAAACATACAACTGGAAGTTGAGCTTAAAAACAATTAACAATCGGCAGTAAAAACAAAACATAGTGGCATGGGCAGATATGTAGTTTTAACAGTCCATCGGAGTTCGAATTACCCTTACCCAGAGCCGGCCCGCTCCTATCAACATTGAAAAAAAGGACATAATTATGGACGTTTCTCAATTTACTTTACTCATTAAAACAACAAAAATACCGAGCGTTTCTGTAGTAAGTAGTCGTAGATTTTTCAATTAAGAATTACACCCAATTTGCATCTGCATTATTATTTTGTTCCGTCGAGAATTTAAAAAAAAATGGCGCCCTGTCATTCTTCCGACGCCAGGAATGCACGGGCCGGCACTGCCCTTATCATATAGAAAGTAATATTGTTGAAAAATCAACTCTAAAATATGAAGTCGAAAAGTTGGCCTCCGTTCAGTCTAAAAGTTAGTTAACACGATGGCCAAACTAGTTAAAGTAGGTACTCTAAAGATGTGATGTCAGATCTTATGATGTGATGTCAGATCTTATGATGTGTTCGCACACACGCTTCGAACCAGTCAACGAAGGGGTCTGATCATGATTTGTGAAATACACGACAATCCTCTAATAGAGGCTACAGTACTTCCTAAAGGTAAGTCTACGTTTAGCGAGCCGAGCGCAAACGGAGCAGTATTTGAATAACCGAACATCTGTCCTATTCAGATGTTTGAATAACCGGTAACGACATTATGTATTACACAATATAAAAGTTAAATATTGTATGGATTCGCGATATTCTGCAGAGCACACTTCGGTGCGGTGTACGGTCTGAAATCTGTCAGCATTTCTATGAGACTAGATTAGTATCGTCATCCCAGTAGCTCGGGTTTAGAATATGAGCTACGGTAACTAGCTGTGGTAAGTGGCGATTAGAAGGGGGCTTTGGGGGCTAGTGACCTAGGGAAGGCTTAAGAATGAATGACGTAGGAAGGGTTAACGTTTATATGGCATAAGCATGGATCTTCTAGCCCTCTAATTACTACTGCAGAAGCCCACCGAGAGGGTTTTAATGGGATGAAGATTGAAGGTCCCACCTAAACCCGACATTAAAATAAAAGTTAAAAAGGTACTCAAAACAAACTGCAACCCATCGGGGTTGCTGGAGTTTTGTTTGGTTTTTCAAGCCATACACATCGGTGTATGGCTTGAAAAACCGTCAATAACCGGAGCGCAATCAAGCTTTAGCCTAACATTCAAGTCATGCTCACTTGGGACTCGATTCGATCCACACTCAAGTCTCACACTTAGCTTTTTCTCCTTTCGTACTCGGCTCGTCTACCGTATCTACACGACTTATATAGTTTTCACGGCTACACATTGAGATATTGGAAAATTGTTAACTAAACGTCATCTAAATATTTCATTGGTAGGGTTACAATGTTACACTTAACACTAGAGAAAGATTAAAAATGGGAGTTTATTGTCACAAAAGCGATTTATATTTTTATTTGCGGGGCCACTACGGGGCGGTTATGAATGAGAATTACGCTAATTTTACATAGTAGTAGTTAAAGTGTTGTCGCATAGAGAAGTTAATTTCTTCGGTTGGTTAAATACGTCGTATAAGAGAGGTAAAAATATTCTTGACCTCAAAAATTTATTGATTGACGCAAGTCGTTTTTCCATATTGTCTAATCAAGTCAATTTTTGTTTGAAAACGTTGATATCGTAAATCGGTTGATCGAATACTTATACCGATACCGATGTATAGGCTTCGTCAAATATCGGTCAATATCGACAAATATCGCTAGATTTGACGAAGAGACGTACTGTTATCGATGATTGGTCGATTAGGCCGCAGAAATTATATTATTTTTCGTTCGTGCGCGAAGAATAAGTACCATTAAGCTTCTATATGCGAGCCCTGCCTTAGGGGCCATTCTGGTATATCACACGTTCAGAGAAAGAAAGGGGTCTGTATTAGACAAATATTTTATATTTAATCCGAAAAACTGTCATATTTGAAGTAAGATCCGTAACCGATCCACAACAATAATAGTAAACAAGGGAATATAACAAATTATTTCTTTGATGAACTGTATTTATGTTTGTATATTCAGAATTTGGGATTACGGAGTGTGTTACGTCACTCGAGTAATAGGAAGCAGGGAGACCGCCAAAAATATGAAACACCGTAATGTTGGGCCAGATTTGCACATTTAGAGGCCCCAGGGCAACATTGTAGTGAAGGCCCCTAATTAAGTCAATGAAATAGTAAAAATGATTTTTCAACTAGTCCATCAGCTTACATAAAGTTGTAAATACTTTGATCAATGATGATTTACAATTTGTTTCTTATGTAAACAGTAAATTTCTTTAACGTCTAATCAAAACTATGATATATCCATTACATTCAATATGGGTGCCCCTCTACTATCCTAGGGCAAAAGACCTCCAAATTCTACCCTGACGTTGTGTGACCCCTTACGTGTTAGAATGTGATGACTCGTTTATTTCAGACCCAGGCGAATGATGTTGACCGTAGCGTGTGTGTCGGGTGGCGATCGTCTCATCGCCTGTACCTGCCGAGATAGGCAGAGCAGTTGGGGCATCTGTGGTGCACGTCCATACAGCTGTCGATGCAGCACGGGATCAGGCAACATCCGCAGAAACATCTGGAACAAAATTTTCATTCCATAAGGATGCCATTCGATTGTTGGACAATGGAGAGCAATCCAATCGCCGATTAAAAAGAAAAGTTCCCCAAG
>DWOE01000021.1:0-11171 GCA_018250815.1 Potamanaxas melicertes
TGTTGATGTGAATAAGGTTCTGTTTTAACTGGTGACTTTCTTAGAAATGAAAAAACGTCTTTGCTTCACGGTGGTTTATTGGTAACTGACGTAACTAACATGCCGCCCACCAAAAAGGGCTTGAGACCTTTTTAAACAATATAGATATAACAAAAATATACTGTAAAATTAAATTCATGCAAGCTTACTATTTTATCGCAACCAATAAAAAGTAAAAATTAACAATTAAAAATAATTTAATCTATGAATATAGAAAATCACATTGCACCATGCATCTATTAAATTGATTTATTCATCACGAGTATCAATAGGTATTGAACATAATTTTGCAATTGATCTTTTTACAACATTATTTCCACTTTTAACGCTGTAAACTCTAGTAAGTCCTTCAGAACCCGGATGTTTATCTACTATTCGGCCTAATTGCCATTTTCCAGGTGGTAACCCTTCAGTTTTGATAAGGACTATCTGGCCTATATCAAATTCGTCTTGTACTGTCAACCATTTAGGCCTCTGCTGTAGCCTAGTAAGGTATTCTTGTTGCCATCGTTCCCAGAAATCAGACAGTATTTTTTGAGTAAACTGCCAACGGGTTAAATTACTCATTTTAATGTCCTTTAAGCTTGGCGAAGGTATAGAAACTGGTGCTTCTCCAATGAGAAAATGACCAGGTGTAAGTATGTTCCCATTAACATCATCATTGTCTACTGAACATAATGGCCGTGAATTTAGGCATGCTTCAATCTGACAAAGTAACGTTGTCATTTCCTCATACGTCAAATGGGTCTTCATTATTCGCCTTAGGTGAAATTTCATGGATTTTACGCCTGCTTCCCAAAGGCCTCCCATACTAGGGCTGTATGCAGGAATGAAATGCCACTGAGTACCGTCTTCGGCTAATAAGTTTGTTATTTCGTGTCCAAAGTCGAGTTGTGACTGGTTAAATGCATCTGATAGTTCCTTATTGGCTCCGACAAAATTACGACCTTGATCACTCCATAAGTCTGTGCATCTGCCTCGCCTCGCTATGAATCTTCGAAAGGCTCCAATAAAGGCCTCAGACGTTAAATTTCCCACCAGTTCTAAATGGATGGCCTTAGTACACATACAAACAAATATTGAAATGTAGGATTTAATAGTTTTTGATCCTCTGCCTCTGGACATTAAAATATCGTAAGGACCTGCGAAGTCTACGCCGCTGTGTATGAAAGGTCGTGCTGGAGTGACTCTCACTTTAGGTAACTGACCCATCAATTGTGTTTGAGTTCTTGCGTTTAATCTTGCGCACACGAGGCATTTATGTATGTGTTTCTTAACTAGATTTTTAACCTTCAAAATCCAATATTTAGATCGCAAATAACTCAGCATTAGGTCAACTCCACCATGCAGTGTCCTTTTATGGGCTTCACCGATCAAAAGTAAGGTAAGTGAACATTCATTATCTAGTATAATAGGATGTTTTTGATTGTAATCTAAATTAGAATGTTTTAAGCGTCCGCTCACCCTTAGTATGTCATTTGAGTCTAGATATGGATTGATTGACTTCAATGGGCTTCTATTCTTAATTTTCTTATGTCTTTTCAAATCTTGAATTTCTTCTTTAAATATTTCTCTCTGAGTTATTTTTACACATAATTGTAACGAATCTTCTATTTCTTCTGTTTTAATAGGTGATTGTAAAATATTGTTATTAAATCTCTTGTAGATAAAAAATCTTCTTACATAAGTTATAGTTCTCAATAGTTCAGATAAACTGTCAAATAGTGATAGTTTCTTATAGATGGAAGCATTTTCAGATTGAACATTCAGGTAAGTATTTATTTTTATTTTTTCTAATTCTGTTTCTTCGTTATTTATTCTTTCCATAGTAATTGTTTTCTCTTTCAGGTGTTCGGGTCCATACCACCAGAGGGAGCAGTTCTTCAATTCAGGTGCTAACATACCGCGTGATGCAACATCTGCTGGATTATTGTGTGACTGTATATGATACCACTTATTTCCGATATTGTCGAGGATTGCGATCACTCGGTTCCTAACAAAAGTTTGCCATCTATTCGGGTCTCCTTGAATCCACGATAATACTATAGTGGAATCAGTCCAACAAAACATCTGGCTTATTGGAATTCGCATTGCTTCGCTTACATTTTTCATCAACCTGGAGAGTAAAACCGCCCCACATAATTCAAGTCTAGGAAGCGACAGTGCCTTAACAGGTGCAACCTTCGTCCTGGACGCAATGAGGTAAGTATTAAATGTTCCATTCTCAGTTTCAACTCTCAAGTAAGCCACAGCTCCATATGCCTTAATTGATGCATCACAATAACCGTGCACAGTGACCGCCTTCATTGTTTTACTAGTAGTGGATAACCATCTCTGTACTCTTATTTCCTTTACATAATTTAAACTTTCTCTTAATTGTAACCATTCATTTTTAGTTTCAGTATCTAGTTCTTCATCCCAGTGAACGCCTTGAAGCCACAGTTTTTGGATTATTATCTTGGCTGGTACAAGTGCAGGAGCCAACCATCCAAGGGGATCAAACAATGCTTGCACTTCTCCTAATATCCTCCTTTTTGTAATCACATTTGGTACGGTGGGTAATTTTAAATTGTATTCCAACATATCGTCTCCCATATTCCAGGATAAACCGAGTGTTTTTATCATTCCATGCAACTTTATATCAAAATTAACATGAGAACTGATTTCAGTAGGATCAAACTGTTTAAGAAATTCAACATTGTTGGATGCCCATTTTTGTAGCATGAAACCACCCTTTTTAAGAATTCCGCTTATGCCCTTCGCCACACTAAGAGCATCCTCTAATGTGTCTTGGCCGGACATAAGATCATCCATGTAAAAATCGTGTTTAATTATATTAACTGCCCTCGGCTGATCTTGTCCCTCATCATCGGCGACCTGTTGTAGTGTTCTCACAGCAAGGAATGGTGCACTTGCTGTACCAAAAGTGACGCGTAGCAGGCGATAATCTTTTACTGGATCTTGTGTATTATGACGCCAAAGAATACGTTGATAATCCGTATCCTCCTGAGCTACAAGTATCTGGCGAAACATTTTTTGAACGTCAGCTACAAATGCCACTCTCTTTAGGCGCCATCGCAATACCAGTGAACGTAAATCTTCCTGTAATTGAGGCCCTGTGAGTAGATCATCGTTAAGACAAACGTTATTAGTACCCCTGTATGAAGCATCAAATACCGGTCTAATTTGAGTAGTTTCACTGTCTTGTTTAAATACCGGATGATGGGGTAAGTAGACGCCGGGACGGTCTCTCTGATTTTCTGGTACTTCTTCTATCTGATTTAACTCAAAATACTCCTGGATTGCTTCTGTATATTTAGTTTTTAAATGTTCATTACATAAGAAACGTTTTTCTAAATATTGTAATCTCCTTAAAGCTCCTTCTCTCGTATTTCCATGCAATATTTTCGGTTCTTCAGTACGGAATGGTAATTTTACTATATATCTCCCTTCTTCATTTCTAGAATGTTTTTCAATATATATACGTTCACATTTCTCTTCATCCTTTGTATATATTGTCCTGGTATCCGTATCTACCTCCCATAAAGCCTTCAACATGTCATCCACCTTAAAGTGATGATGCATAACCAGCAATTGTTCTTGTGAAGTCTCTGCTTGTATGTTTCCAAATAAAATCCAACCAAGGTTTGTATCTTGGGCACATGGGGAACCCGGTGGACCTCTTAAAATATTACCCTTCAAAATTTGGGAATACACTTCAACACCTAACAACAAATCTATTCGCCCTGGTGTATTAAAGCTTGGATCGGCCAGGGTGAGTTTGCGTAAGTGCGGCCAGGTCTGTAGTACATTAGTGACAGCCCTTAGCGGTAATTTCGAAGTTAATCTTGTAGGCATTATATAGGCCTTTATATTGAGATTGAATTCCTCATCATATCTTGACTGAATTTCAACTTGCGCCACTTGATTTACTTCTGCAGTAGTGTTACCAACGCCAGTAATGGTACCATTTGCTTGGGATCTCTTCACTTTCAACAGTTGTGCGGCTCTCTCAGTGATAAAGTTGGCTTGTGAACCCTGATCTACTAATGCCCGCAATATTGTCGTCCTGCGCCCTTTAACTACAACCATTGCTGTTGCGAGTAATGCTGTAGATCTCTCTGAAGCAAAATGCGTAGATATAGCCACTTCACCGATGTCAGAATCTTCAGTAGTAGATTCTTCCTCTTCTAATTGACTGCTGTGTGACGTAATGCTATTCTGTGTTTCGACGTTATTAGACTGATGTAACAAAGAATGGTGGCGGCGACGACATATCCGACAAGATACTGGAACACGACATCTTATCACTGTATGTCCTGATGATAAGCAGTTATAACATAATTTATTGTTCTTGACAAATTCACTTCTTTCCAGTGGTTGCAATTTACAAAAGTTTTCACAGTGACATAAAGTGTGGTCACCCTTACACATACTACATGTTCTTATTGAGTAGGCAATATTGTTATTCTCAGGTGTTGCTGCGTGAAATGACTTCGCCTTTATAACTGACTTCTCCTTAATTGTAACAGGACTCACCATCTCCAATGTACGGAACTTAGTTTCCAAAAATGTCTTTAAATTATCCCAGGTAGGTAAAATATGCGATTCCGTCTTGTATGAGTACTCCTCCCAGCTTCTGTGTGTCTCAGTGTCCAGTTTTTGTACCACTAAATAAATAATGACTTGATCCCAGGAGCCTGTATCGATCTCCTGGTTTTTTAAACTATTTAAACATTGCGTGGTAGTGTCTAAAAGATACTTCAGTTGACCCGCGGATGGAGAAATAACCTTTTTCTGATTAAATAATCTCTGCAGTAATGAGTTAACAATTAATCGTTTGTTTCCGTAACGTTGTTTGAGTATATCCCACGCTTGGTCATAGTTCGATTCTATTACATGGACATGTTTGAGAAGAACTTCGGGTTCACCACTGACGCTCGACTTCAGGTAATGTAATTTCTCGACCTTGCTCAAAGACGTATTGTTGTGAACCAGCGACGTAAACAAATCCCGGAACGTAGGCCAGTCATCATAGCCACCGGTAAAATGAGGTAATTCGATTCGAGGTAATTTTACAGAAGGTTCCTGTATCTTAATCTGTCCACAGGAACTGGTAGAAGCTTGCGACGGCGGCGCCATCGTGTCCCGTAGATCACCCACAATACAGGCGAACAAGTCTTCAACTATAAAATACTCCTCGTTCAAAAAATAAGGAATTTCGTTTCGTTTACATTTCGGCGTAACTCTTACTAGTTGTTGATGTGTAGTTTTAAACGTATGCCAATAATCCTCAACACATTTTATCTTCGATTCGATATATCCTCTCGTTAATCGTTGTTTTGGACATTTTTTCAAATTAATTTGTGTTTTTTGTAACAGACCGTTCGTTTCTTCTAAAATATTAATCAATTGTTGTTGTTCGGTAGTTAATAAACTCATTGTATTGACTGTTCACTTCCAAAACACGTTGTTATCAGTTCGAAGATATGTATAGGTAATTAACGCGTAATGATTCACTGCACTTGCAATCTTCCAATACAAAAAAAAAGGTCCGGCGCTCGGTCACTCAGGTAGCCGGCCTTTGTTCGCTGGCTCGCTTACCTATTTCTAAGATTGTAGATCCGGCTCGATGTCGACCATATGTTGATGTGAATAAGGTTCTGTTTTAACTGGTGACTTTCTTAGAAATGAAAAAACGTCTTTGCTTCACGGTGGTTTATTGGTAACTGACGTAACTAACAATTGGCGTATGTAAACTAATGGCCCACTACTGAATTCAATTTAGGTGACAATAAATTGTAACCCCTTGTTGTGGTACACATTATGTCCGTTTAAAATAATATAAAAACACTGGTTATGTGTATTTGTTAGGATATTTTTATGAGAGAAGTCTCTCTAATCGATGTTGTTTCGTGGAAAACAATACAATAAGTACGGTTATTTTTTTCTCTTTAAGAATAATGTCCTCCTGTCCGAATTTAGGCCACGGCGGCCAATCACAACAGAGATCAGCCATCTGCACTGGAAATATTGTAGTGCACTAGTGTGCGCGCAGACACAGGTGCAGGCGGCAATCCGACACGACCGGTGGAAGATCAGGCGGAGGACCAACGGATTTACCTACGTGCTTTCCGAGACATGGTGCTATACAGCACAAATCCAAACCTTACATATTACTCAGCGCAGGAGCATATTATATAACATAATTAATATAAAGCAGCATGTATCATATTCACATGAGTGTGTGTGTGCGCGCGCGTGCGTGTGCGTGTGTGTGTATGTTTGTTTATATCTGTGTGCGTAAGTGTGTATTTCTAAAAGATGTGATTTATATTTAATTTTGAAATTTGTTGTACTTTTAAGGTTGCGCAAAGGCGGTGGCAAATTGTTCCAGCATTTGGTAGCATGGTATTTAAAACTACCGCGAAACGTAACATTACAGCGTGCTGAAAATAACATTCTAAAAGAGGAACCCCTAGTGTTGTGACTGGTGTTGACATCTTTAGCCCAAACAAGCTTTTTGTACAGATGAGGCGGGGACGCATGCTTGATAATGCCGAATAATAATGTTGCAAAATGCAACTGCCTCCGGAATTTCAGTCTTAAAATGTTGGCGTCATTTAGATAGGGCGAGACGTGTGCGCGAGGTGGGATATTGTAGCAGTAGCGTGCACATGCGTTTTGTACGCGCTGTAGCAGATTTTGCGTGCGAACTAACAATCTCGGTCCTACTACTGTGTCGGCATAATTTAACTTGGAAAGAACCAATGATTCACAGAGCTTCAAGCGTAGGTCGGTGCTGATGTGATCTCTAATTTTATACAATATTTTTAATCGGTAGAAACAATTTCTGACTAAATGTATGGCATGCTTTTCAAATCTGAGGGACTCATCCATCAGTACTCCTAGATTTCGAGCCTCCGTAACCCTTTCGACTGGATCATTATTGACAACTACCGTCGGACGCTTAGCACTTATTTTCTTAATTTGTTTCTGCGTTCCTATTATTAAATATTTAGATTTATTTGGATTTAAGACAAGGCTATTCTTACCGGACCAATCAGAAATTCGTTGTAAATCTGAATTTAGGTGCTCCAAGGCAGAGTTTAACTCTGAGGGTTTAAAAGAAATATATACTTGGAGGTCATCAGCGTACATATGGTATTTGCAGAACTTTATGTGCTGTACGAGGTCTGCACAGTACAGGATAAATAATATAGGGCCGAGTATGGATCCCTGCATTACCCCTCTATTAATTTTCTTGGAGGAAGAGAGCTGTTTAGTGGCAGTGTTGTTCCCATCCAGAACTACACATTGGGAGCGGTGTCGGAAGTAGCTGTCGAACCAACATACCGCCTCCCTACTTAGACCGTAATAGGAGAGTTTGGATAGGAGCAATGGAACATTTATAGTATCAAAAGCACGCGAAAAATCGAGCAGAACGAGAATCGACACTTCTCCTGAGGCCTGGGCCGTGAGAAGGTCGTCAACTACCTCCGTCAGAGCAGTGGTGGTACTTCGGTTTTTCCTGAAGCCTGACTGCATTAGAGGCAAGATGTCATTAGACTCAAGGAAACGTGTGAGTTGGGCACAAGCAATCTTCTCCAATATTTTAGATGTGCTTGGTAATAAACTTATCGGACGGAGATCCTTCAAATTGGTAGGGTTATCTATTTTTGGGAGAGGTTTCACTAAAGATTGCTGCCACATTGTAGGAAAGATGCTGGTGGTAAATGACATATTTATTATTTTCATTAATACCTCTAACGAAGATGGGAGCGTTAATAGAAGCATTTCAAGTGAAATACCATCAGCACCAACCGCATTGGATCGTAGAGTTTTTATGACCTTAAATATTTCGCCACACGTAACTTCACGAAACTCAAACGTCACTGAGCTAAATCTGTGAAACTCAAAATAAGTGACGCTTGAGAACGGAACGCTGCTGGGACCAGGCACATTAAGGAAATGGTCGTTAATTTGGTTTGCATCTCCAAGGCCTAAAGGAAGAACCGTGTCTTTACTGGCTTTGGGAGAAACATGCCTTTTGAGGTATTTCCACAGAAGCTTAGGTTTGGAAATATTCATTAAGACATGCTGTTTAAAATATGCTCTTTTTTCAGAATTTAACGACTCAATAACAATTTTTTTTAGTTCTTTGTAATAGGCTATATGCTTATTTAAGACGCTCTTTCGTGCTCGCTCATGTGCCTCATTGCGCTTTTTCATCATCAGCCTAATGTTGTAAGTTACCCAAGGGTGCTGACGATCTTTAATATGTACAAGTTTCTGTGGCGCATGTACGTCAAATAAGTGTGTCAGCTGGTGGGTAAACTCATAAGTCATACTATTTACATCATCTAAGGCTTGTATCCTTTGCCAGTCAATATTTATTAAATCCTTTTGAAAGAGCTCCATGTCAATATTTTTAATTTGCCTGCATACTATCGTCCTAGGTGAATAATGTACCTTCAAACAACTAAATACCCCTGAAATAAAAGAATGATTGCTTAGATCCTTAATAAAATTCACTCGGATGCGTGAAATATTGGCGTCTGTACAGATTAAATCTAGCAAGGATTTACTATGATCCGTAAAGTGTGTCGGCTCACTGACATACTGTGTTAAATGGGTGTATGCTAAGAAATCGTCAATGGTTTTAGTATTCACGTGATTTGTATTTAAGAGATCCACGTTAAAGTCCCCTAACAACAGTGTATAATCATGGTAACCAAAGGATGATAAGGAATCGGTAAGAGCATCTAAAAATATTTGTAACGCCAACCAAGGTGGGCGATAAGCGGTTCCTATCACAATAGACCTACCGTTAATGCTCAGGCTTAACCACATCTGTTCAACTAGTTGAACAATTGGATGCGGGAGCACTCTTACACGGAACCCTTTGCGGAGATAAAAACCGACACCCCCACCTCGCGCGCGCACCGCAGCCGGCCGCGGCGTGTGCGTCAACCTATATCCGGGAACCACGGGGGCGCGCCTTTCCTCTCCCTGTCTGAGCCAAGTCTCATTGATGGCCATTACATCAACGTCATGATCAACCATTGCCGCAATGAACTCATCATGTCTTGTCCCGAGGGAGCCCGGATTTAAAAAACCAAATTTTAATGCCTTAGCCTTGTTATTCATAACAATCCTTATTAATGCCCATAGTGAAAAATGAATTAGTCAATGTTAAAAAATGTTGTGACAAGTACTTCATAATATTAATTGTGTTTAGGATGAAATCGGAATATTGGAAATTATAAATAAAATTATTGAAATGTAATATAAAATACTCAAAATTGTATATAAAAGTTCTGTAAATGTAGTGCTGGTTATGATCTAGAAACATGCTACTGTTATGAGAAGAAATGTAAGAGTAATATTTTTTTTGCTCACGCCATGACAAAGATATGGAAAAGAAAAAACTATATTGAGTCTTGTTATGCTCGCACTTTAACGTTAAAAGTGTATTTACTATAAGATGGTTCACACAATACGGTAAATCGACTTTAAAAAACAAAGAGTCAGTTACAAACTTCGGCGAATCTTTATCTGGTTCCATTATTATTATTGACAATAACTTTATCAACATCAGCGATCGATCGTATGCGAATAGCTGAAGATTCAGGGTTATTTCTTGCATAAATCCGCCCATCTCGTGTCCAAACATATTTCCAATTTTTAGTGCGCGCCTCCTCCCGCGCTCTATGAAAAATCTGTCGGTTTAAATATGTTAAACGTTCATTTATATAAACACGACGAGGCTGCGCGGACGTAACTAATCCCGACGAGTCAACGTTTCGACGAGTGCGCGCGCCGCGAATAAGCTGGTCCCGTTGAGCCCTGCGCGCCAGCCGCACGACGAGAGTGCGCGGGCGCGGGGGGGAGTCGGAGCTGGCCCCGGCGGCGCCCCGCTTGCCTCTGCGCTCGACGCTCACTACATCTCGTTCATCCAACGTGATGCCTACTTTTCGAGCAAGCAGGGTGACTATATGTACTCCATTTTCGTTGGTTACTTCGTCTATTCCCGTGATTTCAATGTCGTTTAAATATGAATCTTGGTCCCTATCATTTAGCCGGCCTTCAATTTTAGCCTCGACGTCAAGACTATCAATTTGAACCATTTTCGCCTCAATGCTATTTAAACGTTTGTTGAAACCATTCATTTTTTCTTCCGCATTATTGAGCCGATTGTGGAAGTCTGCCAGGGTTGAATTTAATTTAACCACTTCTTGCCTAAATGTAGCGATTTCAGTCCTACAGCTTGATACCTCCTGGATGACATCGGTTAACTGCGTACGCATCGATCTTATCTCTTGCGCTATATTGATGTCATCCAATAACTCGTCAGCACTAGCGGACCCACCCGATTGAGGAGTGGTATTTAATTTTGTACTGGTGGGCTTACTTTTGCAGTTCTTGCAATGCCACCTAGCAGGAATGCGAGCGTCGGCTCCAAGATTGGCACATTGACGATGAAAGGCTAGACCACATCCAGTGCACTTAACGCCATCTGCCGAGAAAAATTTTCCACACGCTCCACACTTATTAGCCATAATGGTGGTGACTTATCGAGCTACCGAAAAAGTATTAAGGCTCGAAACTAGATGGCGCTGTTTTCTAGTATTTTATTAACAATTTATAGGCTAATATTTTTATTCTCAGTGTAATTTAGCGATTATAAAAACCATAAGAAACGGTGATGATAAGCTCGATCCAACTTCAACGCACTGCCCGATAAAAATACGATTAATTTTAACGCCACAACTTCGCTCAAGTAAACAGCTGATTCATCAAAACAGCTGACTGTCAAACAGCTGATATAATGTCTCCGGTAATTAGAACGTTTTATACACCTTACACTTTCACAATAACGCCACCAATTGCTTTCACCACTAAACTGTTCAAGATTTCACTATGATAGTTAGAGATTTCAGCTAATATTATTTATTAAACAATAAAGATTGAATGACATATGTGTTATCACCACGGTCCGAACTACCCACATCTCACCACGGTCCGAACTACCCACATCCCACGGTCCGAACTACCCACATCTGTATGTTATTATTTATTTGCATGTTACCTACTGATAGGTTTGAAGTCGGTGCCAAGCCTTACACAAA
>DWOE01000022.1:0-11136 GCA_018250815.1 Potamanaxas melicertes
CTTCGCACACATACAATATATACATTAGATATTAAATCTAATGTATATTTTTTATAACAACGAGCAATTTTAGGAACCAGTTCGATTTTTAAATCTTCAGTTTGTATTATTATTGTAAACGAAAACACAGAGCATCACCATTCAAATCTAGCAACACTGCCCAACGCCGGCAATTTCAAAATCACGTCAAGCGGCCCACAAATTGTCGTAAAGCATTTGGGACAACGCATTGCGCGATGCGACATTTCACCGACAAGTGGGGGTCGAAAAAACTGCTAATTGCAAGTACAATGGTCCACAAAGCCACCGCGTTTCCCCTTTCCCACGGTACCACGAGCCATCGGACGTTTATGCGCATCGTACATTTAGTACATTTCGGGCGTGCTCGTCTTTTATTGCCAAAAATTAATGCCCGGCAAACAGAGCTTAATTGCACGCCTGTCTTTAGTCAGTCAGCTACGCACGTGTTGCCACTCGCCGAGATTTGGTTTTGTTTTCCCTGTTTTTTTGCGTAAATTTAAATGAGATCGTAATTATGTTTTAGTTTCTTTAAAATATGTGTGTGTCAAAATGTCGTCATCAGTCATATTAAATGTTTTAGGGTCTTTCTTAAACTCGACGAGATACTTTGAAATTCAATAAGGTAACCTAAAAGCGTCCACTTTAACGTAACGTAAGTGACTGAGTTTTTGTATTACAAGGGCTTTTTTGTCATTGCCCCCATTATTGCAGCGTCTGGCAACACTGGAAGAGTCACCGAGCCCGCCCATAACACCACGAATAACTTTTCGCCGAAACCGGCACTGAGAGGGACATAAAATTCGCAATAAAGGACTAATAATAATATAATAATACGCATACCCAGTGATTTTGGGAAGATGGCGTACTTTAAGCACAATGTCCGTTTTATTACATTTTAATTTTATTGGATAATAACATGTTTTCACTCATTTAGCGGCAAAAATGTGCAATTTGGCTTAATAACTTTATAGTGTAGGTCAATAATGGGATATTGAAAGCTCATATCTTGTCGACGATGGCCACGAACGGTGAGGTGTAGTTAAAATGAGTACTCCGTTTAAGCAAACGATATTGAATCGTCATTATCTTACAGTTAGTTATGGGTTCCGGTAAAATTTACTTAAAACGTTTTTTTTATACATATGAAATGATCAGGGCAATGAATAAATAGCAGACTTATATATGCATGCTAAAAGATATTAAGCTGTCACTGCAGCAAGTGCTGCTAAAAAATAGTTTTATCAACTAGTGAACATTATTAACTTGATTACAGTTTCTAGCTTAATGTTAATGCAACTAGTATTATTAATTAACTATATCTTTAAACAGATTAAGGTAATCACCATTTCAATTTAGCTCTCAAACCAAGAAGAACTTTGGTAACTGAATTAAATATGGATCAAACATTACGTATTAAATCAAATGTTGCAAACCTGATACCAACACGCAAACAAGGATAATTATAATAATTACATCTGCGTTCGTGTTATGTGATAAATCAGTAACATATACATAAAGAAGCCATTCAAAGATAATCAACATTGAAATAAGCATTTACACGGCATTTATTGGCATGTGTTGTAATAAAACCTCAAGTAAGTAGGGAAAAAGCAAAATTAAGTATCTTTTGAAGAAGACGTTCGAGACCTTTACTCTTTAAGAATCGTTAAAATATAAAGATGACAAAATAAACTCATGACGGAGAATATAAATATGTTTTTTCCCTCTGAACACTTTCCCTTATAAACCGGCTATCTAATGATATACACTAACCATAGCGAAGTACAATTTGAATGACGTTTACATCATTAAGGACAGATGCCACGGTGATAATGAAATGCAAACTGTACTTATAACATGAAATTCAACTCGTTACGCTGCTATACCACCTCGAGAATATTACCTAGAACAATGGTTCTAGGTAATATTCGTAGGGGTACTTAAAGAACGACATTAGAGTGAAAAATGGCAGTCTTTGAAACTATAAGACATAATTAGAATGATGAATGATTAATATCGGCTATTATATTTATGAACTTATCAATATAGGTAATAAGAGTGGTGGGTGAGAATGGAAAAATCATGTAGATATCTGAGACTCGTTAAGACTATATTTTTCTACGTAAAACAAGTGTCGTTTAATTATTGATCGATTGTTTCGATCGATCGAATTTCCATAAAAGAAAAACAGTGACAAAACAGGTTGTGTTTGTGTGTGTTGAACAAACAAAAGAAGAAATAGATTTAAAGGCAACTGAGTTTCACTCGTGTAAAAGGCAATTAAAAATGCCTTCGGAAACATTTCGCGAAAGTGACGAATTTTTTTGTTAAATTCATTGATGATGCAACATTGCAAGTAGCATTAACTGGCATTAAGCTGCAACTGAGACCACGTGACAGGCTATAAGAAAGCTATACGACAGTCAAAGTCAAGTTGGTACAGACAACTGTTGATTTATCGGTAAAATCTGTCACTGGACGTGTGGTTTAGGACCACACACAGACTGCGAGAGATTCAGAACTGAGTTTAATGGTAATAACAGTCGGTAAAAGATGTGACACTGCGAAAATAAATAGGTAACTAATAACTAATTAGATAATAAAAGTAAGTAAATTGAAAATGGATGTAAATTGAAAATTGAAAATGGACGATGAATAATAATTTGCTTTGTAAAAATTGACTTTCATCGAGTGTATGTATTATACCTAAGGATGAATAAAAAATTTTGAATTTTGAATTTTGAATCGAAGTGAATATAATATGGTAAAAGATAACAGAAATAGCGGCGACCCATCCTAGTAATCATAGACTTAGAACTTACTTATAACTAGAAGGAGTAAAGTAGCGGGTAGGAGATGGCTTAGGCTAGTCGTGTAAGGCTTTTAATAATCCGATCCACTTTCACTGCCGCCGGAGGTGTGAACCCATTATCGACGCTCGCAGACGGCAATTCCTATGATAATTAAGCTAAGGACGAAGAGAGGCAAGCCTTCAGCGGGGTGGGAATTGCTACCGATCCTGATCATATAGAAAAAAGTAAACTATGAGTTATATATGAAACTAAATTAATGTACGGAATAGAACATTCAGCAACTAACAAACAATTTTAGCGCGTACGACAAAGTAAATGAGTTACAAACGTTTGTTTAAAATTTGTTACAAATATCATAGATAGATAAATAGAAAATATAGGGTGATGACAGTAAACATTACTATCTTAAAGTTCTATTAAATTGTGTATCAGATGGCAACAGGTCAGTAACCGATCTCAGTATTTTCACAACGAGGCTTCTCAGTGACGCCGGCGCACAACTAAACGGCAATCATTAACATTTATTACTTTTCAGGAAACTCCGGTTCGATGGCAGCATTACGACTGTCGATTTTGATATATGTGAGATCTTATCCACAGATAGATCTCTCTCAGAGCCAGCACAGAGATGCGATAAGAAACATTAATAAATACAATTATCTCCGAGTGTCCAATCGCTATTATTTATGTGTTCATTCCTATAGTGACTTTCAAAACCATTAGTATGTCAAACGGCTTCATTTCACTGACCATCATCAACTTAATTCAAAACAAGGCGATAGAAAAACTAAACAAGAAAAAAACGGCATGATTTATTGATAAGGTATCACAAGTGCATACTACTTATAATACTTTACGGCACACATGAAATAATTTCCTCTTCCTTGTTTGCATTGCTATGACCTAATTGGCAAATGAGATTGAATGCCAACGATCGATTACGGACAAAGAGATTCGTCCGATAAACGGCAGATAAAACTCGAACGATGCTAATCTAGTCGCCGTAAATAGGCCGAAATCATAATAATGACCGTCGACCAAAAAAGGGCAACATCGAACCGAAGGTTGATAAAGCACGTGTAGTCTCACAAACGCGGCATAATGTTACACCAGGGTCTGAGGAAACCCCAAAAACAGGTTATGAAACAGGGTTGCCATATTTGTGGGCAGCTCTCGACTGGATTAATCGTAAAAGGTCTAAACGGGCCGTCTTCGGTCTACCGGAGCGTACGGTGCCACGTGGCATTGTTTGCCATCTCGAGATCTACACGTCATCGTACCTGTAAGGCAAGGATGGTCTTATGCCATTTGCATAAAGGTCGTCCAGTTCACCGCCAACGGGATTAAAGACTTTTAAGCTCTCGAACGTGTTTTCGACATCAATGTCGAATGATATACGTAAAGCTGTTTCAGAATACTATCTGCTTTAGTACGCATCTGCTCGTATAAGGCACTTGTTCTATTTCGATTATGAGCGAAGTTAAAATAAAACTCTAACTCCACATTATATTGACATAACTTATTGTATCTGCGGTAATACAATAAGATCCAAGAAGCGATGATAGCCATCTGGCCTTGTATTCAGCCTCTTATTCGAGAGGTTCGAGTACGAATCCCACTTTATCTCTCATTATTTTATCTCTCTCTCTCTCTCTCTTTGGATTAAAACAAAGTCATACATATTTTCAACCCACGTCACCATATTATTATTATACTCGTTAATTTCCAAAGTAGCAATCGTTGATAGTCTATCGTTGTATCTTTCCTTTTCTGACATTTCCGTTGGGATAGTCTTCATTTGCAGCCGGTACGTCATTATTACACGGCATCACGTGCAGAAGAACATTAGTTTGTTAGTAACGCTATCACAACTTTATACTATATACAACGGACGAGCTTAGCGTCAAGTTCCTTAACGACCTCGTATTCGTTATAACGTTGATCCAGGATTAGGTTATCGTTTACAGGCATTTCGCTAATGGCGCGTCATCATAAAGCCTTTATTAAAAAGGCACTGACATTAAATACGTACATGAGCCTATTTTTAAAATAAGCACTGTTTTAGCACATATGTTTGTTGGTAATCCTCTTAGCTATAAGAACAGCTGTACTGAAACTCGCATTAAATACTAAACGAAGAATTTGTCGGCATTCTTAAAGAAATTTCTGCTATGCCACGGATGCGTTCGGTTTAATATCATCATCGGCGCGTTCAGGTGTAGGAACGCCGATAATTTCTATTTCCTGTATACGATTACGGCGCTTTTACTCCTCGGATTTTTCAATAATTGAGTTGAGAATCTCGACGCGCATCTCGCGAGGGGTTGCCGATCCCTCACTCCCATTTAAGATCGAGACGCCAGTAATGATCGAAAAGTGAAAGCGGTGGACTCGCTTCATTATCTCGC
The DNA here is from genome assembly GCA_018250815.1 of Potamanaxas melicertes. Classification (NCBI taxonomy): domain Eukaryota; kingdom Metazoa; phylum Arthropoda; class Insecta; order Lepidoptera; family Hesperiidae; genus Potamanaxas; species Potamanaxas melicertes. The sequence continues at coordinate 5,243 of DWOE01000022.1, forward strand.
CCTACGAGATCGGAAGCCACGAGCTTAATCACGGTTAAACTACACGAAAACGACTGACGTGCCTTGAAACACGAAGGTACGCGCGAATGTACTGTAATAACTCATCAATTATAAACACTTTAAGGACTAAATTGCTGCGACCCAAACGCAAAATTAAATTTGGCGATGCATGTTACTTGTTTGTTTTAAGTCCTCCTCAGATGCGCCTCGAAACTTGATTACGAAAAAAAAGGTAATGATTCAGTACGGACCAGTCCGAGGATCTTTCCTTGAATAGCGGTACAATATGTAAATTGCGTCGCCTTGATATACGAGGGAATTTGGAACAGACGATTGCAGGGAGTGTGATGAAGATAACAATGATACGCTATCTGAGCTTAAGTGGTATCCTGGATAAAAGTTAATTACTGCAGAAGCAAAATATTTTAAAAACATAAAAGGTAACATTAAATAAGAAATACGGAAGATGCAACAAGTTCGTAAGTCGTAGATGTGCCTCTCACGTATAACATAAAGAATTCAATTTCAAATAATGGTGATGAAATCGATTACAAGTTTATTACACACGATCGACACCCTTAATATAATCATGGTGGTGTTAATTTTATGCAGGGGCCGCTCTATCAACAATTAGCCGATAATGAAAACCAAGTGAATGTTGTTTGGCGTGTTTACGTAGCAAAAATCTGTAAGAGCGATATTGAAATTGTCATTCAGAACATAATCAAAGATTGCAGCGCTGCAGGCGACTGAGCCCGCGACAGGTTACTGGCGACAAGAGCGATTAGCGTAAACGACGATTTAACAATAATTACTGATCACTAGAACGATTTGCGTTACTTCAGCACTACGAGAATTGCGTTCAAGAAAAACCACTTAACACCTGTTGTGTACGCAATTAACAAAACATACAGTATGTTAACTATTCGATATACAAAAGCATCGAGATAAAAACTAGAGCCTGACGGGCATTAAGGCTGGAACAATACGCTTTAAATACTGAAATTTATATACGCACGCTTTTATTGCTATCATCATATCGAGAAATAAACACGCATCCGAATATAAATTGTCCACGATAAGCTAACTAAACTCATTAAGCGCGCACAAAGCCACTGAATTGTAAGTAGCTGTTTCATTTAAAACACAAAAGGAAGATCGAATCAAAGGACCAGATCCTAATAACACAACAATAGATTCTAGGGCCGACAATGCCCAATCCACGGAACAATAGGCAATCCTTGATTCAATAGAGCTGTGCCTTTTAAGTGTGCAATCTATAGTTGCTAGATGAAACCTAGTGTCACATGCAAATTTAATGTGACCGGTATCGCTATCAATAGCTGTGGTGTCGATAATTACACGTTTATAGGCTCGTTGCCAGTTTCATTCATAAACCAGCGAGATTACTTTATGAATGGCCGTCCCGCCATGCCCTTAATTTATTGTGTCAGCCGACCGACTTCCATAAGTTTCCTGCTCGCCTATTACCATTTATCGAATGTTGTCCATGCAGACTATCATTTTGTAGGCGCTAACCTGACCTTGATTTATGAAGTTCATTGAGTAACATTACCGAGCACTAAACCACATCCAATTATCTCCGAACGTAACTGCGCCGCAGATCGAAGGGGAGTGCGCCGTTTTATAACTTGTAAGCGACGAGGCGATATTAAAAATGAATTTATTAAATATTACTAACATTCAATTCATTACTTGAACATGCGAAAAAAAGGACATAACTCAGCACGCTATTACCAGAGCTTATGAACATAAACCTGTCCGACTGTTAATAATTCTTTTCTTAATGGCCTCTCATGGCTGAATAAATTTTAGTGCTAAATAAACAAGCTTTATCTGTGATCTCCACAATGCAACGGGTCCGAGGGTAACAGGAGCCGACTGAAGCGCCGCGGCCACGATACCATCACACCGATATGCATCAAGGAAGACCAGTTGTCAATACATTTCACCTGCGAGCTGAACCAACTTGATGGCCTGTCGGTGACCAGAACGAGTTCCCATGAATTGTGTTGCTTGCAAGACATTTTTATACCTCTGTCCAACAAGATGTACCAGTGCCTGCTGCTTACATGTTAATGTATCTGCAATCGGACCGAGGTTTATGTCGATGATCGTTTCTTTGTTTCAGGATAAAGATGCGGCCGCCGGCAGAATGTCCAGTGGCACGAATTCAATGCGGACGACTTAGATCAATTTATAACATTTTTCTCGCGCAAAATAATGGCGCCCATTTCCATATTATGCAAATGAACAACAGTGCCACTAAATAGCATTAAGGGGAACGAATAAATATAGCGCTAACCTTATTTACTGGACAATTCAGACGTCCAAGCAAACAAACACAGGTGGTCCCAATAAAAGGTTCGGAAGGCAAGCGCCTCTAAGAGATGCCGCCCTCCCTAAAAGGATAATAATACGTCGTTTCCATGCTCCCGCCCGAGAGTGGATCCTCGGAACTCCAGGAGAAATGTAAATTGTCCCGCCACCTGACAAATAGCTTAATTAACGACTAACACGCGACTCGAGAATTATTGAGATTATCCGAATGGTTCATTACCGAGCTTGTGGTGCTGCGTTTATTATGCACAATTATGAGTGCATTAATGCTCTTTGTAATGTACCAGAAGGCCGCTCTAGATTTTTTTCCAACAAACGTAACATACGTTAGCCAGCTAACACTGACCATTTTTATTGTGACAGTTTCGAGTCGTTAAAGCTTGTCGTGATTTAATTCCGATGCATGACAATTCGAGAGCCTTAAATGCCTCGAATACAATGAACAAAAGGGACCGGAGGCACCGCGGCGTCCTGGCCCACGTATAGTGGGTAATTTAACGGAGGCTTTAAATTTCAAGGTTGAAATGGAAGTAATGTCGAGATTTAGTTTTTTTTCGCAACGCTATGCGTCGGTAGGCGTTTCGTGGGCGCGCACGTGACGACGCAGTGACTTTGTTGCTTGACGCCGCACGACCGCTCGCGTGGGCGGCCGCCGCTTAACTGACTGGTACACTACGAATCACAGATCGACTTGATCGGTACAGCTTAAACATTTTGACTTTTTTATAGCCAATTTACTAACTGTCTAGCCAACAGGCATTCGCGCTACCTGATGGCAAGTGAACATTGTCGTCTAATACACGAACAGCACCAGAGCAAACGATTCATTGCATGCCAATGCCAAACTCTTTAAAGCAATGCATTGAAGTTTTTTTATTATTATACCTCGGGCAGAAGTTCTATATTTTACGCTTACATGGCAGAAAGGACCATGAGAAATGGACTGTGGATGATCGCCATAAGTTTAGGTAACCTGGGGTATATAAGTATTCAGCAAAGAAAATATTGTTGGACCGCACTATTTTTGACTAATAGCATTTTTCCACAACCAATTCGCGGTTAGTAGCAACATAAAAATAGCCTGTCATCGAAATCAAAGCTATCACCAGTGCCAAAAAGCAGTGTCTTCCACGACCACATTCTTCGAATGGCTGTGTGCACATCAAAATGCAGTTTTACATCAAACCCTTCATTCCGGGAAACGGCGTTGGCAAAAAGGGCGGTCCACGGCGAGTTTTCCCATCGAAATCTGGATGTTTGGTGGATTTTTTAATTGACGAAAAAAAGGAACGCGACGCGCCGCGGTGGAGAGAGCAGCTCCTCTCCGGGCCGCAATCAAATAAAAACTTACTCGTTAATGTTTTATGTATGAACCGATGCCGATACATTATGGATGGGGCCCCGCTGGCTAGGGGTTTTGACGGGGGCCGATATCGCCGGGCACTATGGTGGGCGCGGGCGTCTCCCGAGTGCTTTTTGCCGCATACAACTCGCACAGATTACATCTGAGTACGAATAACGAATGCGTGGCCGCAATTCCGCGTCTTTAACTTCGCTTCATTAACTGAATATTTTGCTTTTAGTTTAAATGGTATGAAGGTGCTAGAGCGATTACAGCTCGCCCGGGGAAGTACCGCCGCCACCCACGTAACCCGCCGTGAAACATCATGTTATTCATGAATTGTGGTTCGGTTGGGGGGGCGTGGTTGGATACCTGAGGCGACCATCTTAGTCCTCATGAGTGGCAACGCACCAATGTACGACCACAAATAGAACTTCTATCTGATTTAAGGTTGCACGTGGGTGTCCATGAGCAGCAGAAACCACTTAAGATCAGGTGGCCTGCATGTCCGTTTGCTACTCAAAAATTAATAATAAAAAAATACTTTTGTAATTAAAACAATATAGCTTGGTTGAAGGTATCCTTCGTCATCATACTAGTCAGGCGCGGCCATTAAGAAATCATTGTCAAACATATCTTAAGGTACAAAAATGTCGGCAAAACATGAATAAGCTATCCTGACCAGTTACGAATCCATCGTTTGTCTCTGTTGCTGTTGTTAATATAAGAATTGTGAAAGGATTTTCTTTATACCACTCATAATTTCTAATCAACATTTTCATTACATTTAGAAAAGAATTTAGGTAAAGAATCATTACATATTGATCAGAGTCAAAAATCGCTTTAAACATGTCGACAAAACTAAGCCAGCTCTAAATCCACTCAAAAATCAACCCCTTTTATAAGTTTGTTTGTTGAGCATTGGTAGAATTGTTGAATTTTCTTAGGGGGTATGCCTTGGGGGGGGGGGGGGGTTCCCCCCGGGGGGGGGGGGGGGGGGGGTGCCATGCACAGCCTTCATATTCCGCCGTAGATGTGGTTGATGGATACTGATGTCATCCTTCCAACCTCGAATAGGTTGAAAATGCTATCAAATCTTACTGAAGACGACGATGGTCGCCTTAAATAAGGTGCCTCCATATTCATGCAAACGTTTTTCAGTTCATACCTAATTTAAACACGAACGAACACGATATTTCAAATGGCACCAAACATAAGAAAACCATTGGCATGGTTTTTTAAATTTTATACTTTAATTGAACATACAAACCCTGACTGTTTGAGCCCGTATGTCTCCATGTGCAATGACCTTACAATGAAAGTGACTTGTCTGAAAACTAAAACAAAACGCAATTTCATCGGGTTAGTTACGTTTTTCCCCAGTTTCGATTTCACCCGAAAAAAAAAAGTATAATGTAGTACCTAGCTTATAAACCTGGTAAATGTACAGAGACGTTCAAAACTCTGATGAAAGAATTTATTAATTATAGATAGCTATTGCCCGCGACTTCGTCCTACGTAGAAGTTGACACGGGGCGTGTAAACAATTCTAATTTACTGGTGACCACGCTGACATGTTTAGACGGCACACCTGAAGGACTATTTCCATCGAACCAGTTGCACAGGCGCAGGTGTCCGACACTAGTGTCCATACACGTTAGAATTTTTAATACTCTTTTTCAACGCACACGAAAGATTAATGCGCGTGTTTTCGTAATCTAATATGTTATCCACTCCCTGTGCATCTATTAGATTGTTGTTAAGGAAACGTATAAAATACCCTTCGGCTATGACAGTTTGCATAAATTGGTATTAAATAAATTACCTACTTGGATGTGTACATTAGCAAAAAAACTATTAAAAACAATGGTTCATTTCAGATGAACTTGACGGGTTTTTACCGACACAAACGAGCGAGCGAACCGCTAGTGTATGGTGTATGTAAATGCTGGTGATAGAGATGGAAGATAATTAAACTTTAAAAAGAAGTCGACTTTTATGTAACGAATGAGTAACAAACGAGCAGGCAGACCACCTGATTCAGAGTGGTCCCTACAGCACATGGACACCCATGTCCAATCTCAAATACGACAGAAGTTCCATTTGAGATCCTCGATGCCTCGATACACGAAGAACATTTTTTTTTTATGACATTTGAGTAGCAAACGGGCGTGCAGGCCACCTGATGTTA
>DWOE01000023.1:0-11111 GCA_018250815.1 Potamanaxas melicertes
AATTTACCGATTAAAATGCAGTATACCAGAGCTAAGAGCTTTCATGTACATCTAGGTTTCCTTACAGGTTTTTCCTTTGTTATGTACAAAACTCTACAAAGTCGTAGAATCAGGATTAAAAGAAATAGCGTAACTATTGACTCTTATTTTCAGGTGTATCATTTTATGTTTCGTACCGACATTAAAGAGACATGTGGTATGAAAAGTATGTCTAAATCGTCTTGTAACCTGTCATCTTAACGTATGTTATCGTGACGAAATCGTAACACGGCAGTCGCAGCCATGAAGCCTGTGCGACGAACGGAGAGCGTCAGCCAAAGCTGTTCCTGTACGTCTTGTCTATACAAAAGTGAGTCTGAACGTTCTTCTGTAAGAAAATATATTGCACATGGCTCTAGAATAGATCGATTGTATTATGGAAAATATATTCCCTTACGTGAACGTAAATTGCTGAATAGATTAGTCAAAACCAGAGCCGTATACGACGATCTTAGAGCTCGCCTTATTTCTGACAGCACATTAAGTCTTGATAAAAAAGCTGATTTAAGACCAAGGAACCACCATCATGCTATTAAAACATTAAATGATACGGAAAAAAGTGGTGCCATCTTAGAAATAGTAGATATTATTGATAAAGGCGCGGCAATTGACCCAAAAAACTTAAGCGAATGCTGCAGCTGTTGCAGTTGCTCTTCCGGAGTAAAAGTTACGGAGAGTGAAGGACAAGGATATAGATACAAGAGACATCATTTTCAAAATGATAAGAAAGGACATGGTGAACGATTACCAGGCAGAATGAAAGATCGTTATCATAAACGAGGCGTCCGTTTTAAAGCCAAACATATAAGGTCAGATCCGTGTACATGTACATTAAAATTTAGTGGTTTAATTAAAAAGTATTCGAAGACCTTGATTCCTAAGCACCGTCATGTTCCAGTGGAACCATTATACACGGAAGAACAATATGAAAATGAAGAAACTAAACTGAAAAGATTTGCTAAAAAATCGTATGAAAAGTTAAAAGTTCTTCAAGATAAATTAGATCAGGATGTAAAAAATCTTAATCAAGCCAAAGTAGATTTAAAACAAAATTTAAAACTTCGTACGAAAAAATCTTTACAGCAAATGAAACAAGTCAAGGATCAAATAAAAACCAACATTGAATCGGGTGTTCGAAAGTCTATTCAAGCCTTAAAGCCGGTGGATAAAACATTGGAAACTTTAGAGTACCCAGAAAAAGAAACAGAGTTTAAAATAAAAAAAGATTCCATTATAAAATTTAGAGATTACCTGAAAAGGAAAGAAGCGATTAAAGATTGGGAATGCGACTTAGAATGTGTGCCTGATACTTGTGAACCCGAAGAATGTTTTAGAATTATTAAATTAAGACGATCTAAAAATCAAAAGCCACAAGGGCACCATAAAACAGTTGATCAATATAAAACAAATACTCGGAATATACATGTTGGCAATAGGCCGTCAAGATCAAGCAGCAGTATGCAAGCAGAGCAATGGGCTGTTACTACTGGAACGCATATGAAAAAGCAAAAACCTATCATACGTGTTGAAGGAGGCAATCAGATAATGGGAAAACGTTACATATTTGAAACACGGGAAATAGAAAAAAAATACAACAGACAGGAAAATATAGATAAAATGAACTTACAACAGAGTAATGTAAAAAAAACCGGTCAATATTTTCCTACAAATAAAGAAGATCATATTAAAAGAAAAAAATACAAAACTTTAAACGAAAAAGACCCACCTTTACTGAGAGATAGATCCGACTTACGACGAAAACAAGCTGTCCGCATTGGTTCTTCATTCAGTTTTGACATGGAGTTCTATAAAACAACGCCTGACACAAAAACATCTTATATTCACAATCAATATGGAGACATAAGACACCCATCTCGACCTACATACAGAACTGTACACCATCGTCATAAGCGATCACAAGTGATGCTTCAACCGGAGCTACGATCCTCCCAACAAATACAATTAAGGCCTTTCAAACAAGATAGTAAGATCATTCAAACAAGAAAAGGACCAAACAATAACAAGTCATCTGATGTAAAACTCGAAAACCCTCGTAGTAATGTTAAAATAAATACAGATAAATTAAAAGGTTTGGAACATAGAGATGCGATATCCCAGATATCGTTTCTTCCAGTTCGTAAGAAATCGACGAAAAAAAATATTTCTCATTCATCTCATAAACAAGCAGTACGTATTGGATCAAGCTTTAGTTTTAATGTAGAATTTTATAAAAGAAAAGATGATACTTTAGAGCAAATGGATGAGTCATTGTCAAAAGAAAAATTGAAGAGAACTCTCATTAAAAATGAGGATGATTTGTCCAAAGGTAAAAGAAGAAAAGTCCAACAAAGTCACAGCAAGATCCCAATAGAGGTATACAAAATTAACATGAAGAATAAATACAGGCAAGCAAAAACTAATCTAATACACTGCATGTGTTGGCCAAAAGTACATAAAATTATAAAAACGAAGGCGAAGGTGAAAATGTCTACGACTGGCATGGTGACATCTATTGTACCTAAAGTAGAAGTTTCAGCCCCTTCTATGGTCGACAAGTATGTAGCAACGAACCGAATAGCAAGAGCAGAACAACTTAGAAAGTATGATCTGCTTCCGTATGAATGTGAACCGGGTAGGTGTATTCCCGGTGAATGTAATCCATTAATTTGTAAGAAGATTTTGGAATTTAGAAACATAAAACCACGGTCTGGCAAATCTAAATCATCCTACACGAATTCCCGAAAAACACAATCAACATCAAGTATCGCATCCAAGCCCTTCGTTCCAGCTAAGGCTAAAATTGTGCAATCCTCGGTCGTTCCAACTAAAAAACATAGAGCAACCACCCCTAGGTATTATAAGGAAAAAATACTATTCCATGAAGATAAATTAAATAAAATAAATACCAGTGAGCCTGGACGACACGCAGTGCGTATTGGTTCCAGTTTTAGTTTTAATGTAGAATTTTATAAGGATAAGCAAATACCTGAAAACGATGAAAATACAAACTTTAGAAAAGATATACACTATAAGAAACGAAAATTTAAAGAAAGTGGAACATATACTACAAATGAAAGCAATAATTCCATTTCTTCGCATTTAGTTCGTTTTAATAAAAATGTAAAGCCATCTTATAAAAGGTGTTTCTGCACTTTAAAATTGTATAAGAAGAAAGAGGCTCAAAAGGTAAAAAAGAAAAGAGGAAAAATGTTAGTCACAAATACGCAAACATCCGATGAGATGGTGTCCATTGCAAAAACTGTGAACAAAGGTACAAAAACCAAATGGATTTATAACGAATTACTTCCGTTCGAATGTGAGCCTTATGGTTGTATACCAGGAGAGTGCGACGCTCATTTATGTATTGAAAAAATTAGACGACGTACATTTAATACCAGAGAGTACGGTATGTTAACCAACAAACCAATAATGCGATCAATATCTAGTTTTACGGAAAATATGTCACAAAGGTCAAACGCAATGCAGGCTGGACCTCTATTATTAGAGAGAGGATCCGACGCGAAACAAAATTACATAAAAACGTTTGGTGGCCGTCCAAGAAAAGTCTCTGTTCAATCCGAATCTGATGAAGTCAGTCATACGCCTTCCAAACGGGCAGTTAGAATTGGGTCAAGTTTCAATTTCAATATTGAGTTTTCTAAACGAGTACCCCAAACTGTTAAGTTGTCTAAGCGTCCTATGAATAATCGAATTATTAAAACGCAGGCCGGAAAAGCAGAAAAAAATCATAGATCATTAGTACGACCAATGTTGAAAAGATGTTTTTGTACTTTGAATCTACAAAAAAAGATCCATCAATACCATAGAAATATATCTCCAGATTATCATTTCATGCCAAAAGTATATACAGTTAACAGAGCGATGACTACTAAATTTAAATCAATATCTTGTCTAAAAAGCGTTAGTAATGCAGAATTGAACGTGGGACCTATAAAGAAAATAATTTCGAAATCAATCAGTTCATTCCTATTTAAAAATTACGCTTCTAATATTGTGTCAAAACACAGCACTTTAAAACTATACCCTGGCGTTAAAATGCCTGTAAAAATACAAACCCCACAAGCGATTAAAATAAATTCCAATTTAAGCGTAGAAATAAATTTAATAAAGAAAATTTATCCATCTGAGAATTTAACTGCCGCATATGTAACTCACCAAAATGAGTTAGATGTAGTAAGCCAATGCGACCAATTCGAAAAGAAGAAATTAACTTGCATGAGCAAGTACTTAAAACAATATTTTTATACAATGAATGTGCAAGTATCTCATGACAGGAAAAATTTGAAACCCTATGAATGTGAACCCGGAATTTGCATACCAGGTGAATGCAACCCTTATGAATGTAGAAAATTAATTTTGAGGAGATTTATAAGACCTATAGGAACTGGTACCGATATTGCTAAATCTATTTCTAATTATACTACTCCATCAGAATCATATTCTAGAAGTACGCAACTGAAGAGAAGAAAAGTGCGGAGTCATTCGGAAGTACTAAAAAATAAGTATAAGCCGACACAATATATAGGTGTGAATAATCATAAACAAGTTGTTCGTGTAGGATCCAGCTTCAGCTTTAATGTGGAGTTCTCTAAGAATCGTATGCAGCCGCTATTAAGAAAAAATAGAGTTGATAATGAATATAACAAAATGCGTAGAAAAACAAAGAAATATCAAAACACAAGTGCTCAGGGAACAAGATTAGTGAAAAGAGATAGCGAATCACAGTCTAAGGGATCATCTATACATAAAGCTCTTAACTATGCTCCTAAAATGCAGAGATGCTTTTGTACATTGAAATTACAGAAAAGAGGCAGACTTCAACAAAGACATAAAATAAAAACTCTGCCCCCACCACATCCAAATACTTTATCCCGTAGTATAAAAACTAGTACTAAATATCAAAACATTTCTACTCTGCATTCATACAATGTTGAACCTTACGAATGTGAACCTGGTATATGTATACCTGGTCAGTGTAATCCTTACAAATGTTTACAAATAATACAAAATCGTAAAGATTTTGGTGTAACCGCTAAAAACTTAGCGAGGTCTATTTCAAGTATGACAGACAGGGCAGAAAATACAGCAAGAAAACATCGTTCAGTTGGTGCTAGAACTACGAAACAAAACAAAAACGTTGACAGAATTCGAAGTCCTGAAAAATTAGATAACTTGGGACGAAATTCTCGTCAAGCAGTTCGAATTGGTTCAAATTTTAGCTTCAATGTTGAGTTTTTTAAAGACTATATTCAAAAGCCAGAAGACCAGAAAATCAATAGACAGGTTAAACACTCTAAGCCTACTGAAGGTTACGGTACGCAAAAACCGCATAAAAAATTTAAAGACACTTACTCAGATAGCAGCAGAGATGGTAATCACAAGGAGACTCAAATCGTTAGTCCTATTAATCGCAATTCTACTATGACAACATCCTTTATAAAACGTTGCTTTTGTACAGCGAACCTTCTTGGCAAAAAAATTCCAGATAATAATAATACACCTACATTTGCGCAAAAATGTTTCTGTTTACTAGGTTTGCGACATAAAAAAACTAGTCACATTCAACCTATCACAAAGGACGTATCAACTGGCAATAAACGGACAAACACGAATTATATAAAAGTCCATCAAACGTCGTTGGAACCGTATGAGTGTGAGCCTGGAATATGTATACCAGGAGAATGTGACCCTTATATATGTGATAAAATCATACAACAAAGACTGGCCCAACAACATTCAAAAGCATCTGAAACTGAAACAATCAAAATCCATACCGCATCTAGTACTTATGGACATGTTAATGGATCCAAAAATGAAAGAACTCAAAAGAGTGGTAAAAGCCGTTATAAACACAAAAGAAACGTAATGAGATATCGACCAGCTGAAGAGACACCGACAACAAATGCAGATAAAAGATTAGTCAGAATTGGTTCCAATTTCAGTTTCAATGTTGAATTTTATAAAGAAAACCTAGATCAGGCAAAAGAAAATCCAAGGAGCAAACAAAATCATCCCCAAACAAGTATGCACTATAAAGTAAAAACCCAAAAAAATACCGCGAAAAACACTGGAACTAAAGATTCGTTGACTAGTAATAATAAATCACAAAAAGAAAAAGAAAAAATGCGGAGTTTTGGAGTCAGCCCTATGTTAAAACGTTGCTTTTGTACTCTTAAGCTTTTAAATAAACCGGACCATAAAGTCACAACGGCTAATAAAATGGAAACAAAAAGTGTCATGACTGAGAAAGTTTTTGAATCAAGATTATCAAAAACCAAAGATTTACTGCCATATAATGTAGATCTATCTCAATATGAATGTGAACCTTTAACGTGCGTACCTGGAGAATGTAATCCTATAGAATGTTTGGAGCTAATCAAAAGAAGGCAACAACGAGCAAAAGAATCTGGTACTATAACTGAATATCCAAAAAAAAAATCGATTGGAAATATATCTACTAGATTAAAAAAGGACGTAAATTTGCAAGCAAAATTTCATAGTGCCCCACCGAAAAAATCTGTACGAAAAACAAACTACGTTCAGAAGTCTAGAGATATAAAATATAACGATCAGTCTAGCAGACGAGTTGTTAAAATAGGGTCAAATTTTAGTTTTAATATAGATTTTATTAAAGATGATAATCAACATCATAGTAACAAAATAGAGAAATCAAAAAATAAGTTTCAAAATAAAACTGTACCAACATATTTAGGGCGCAGTGTAGAGTCGCAGGCTACTCCTATAAAAATGCATTCAACAGATACTGGGATGTCGCATTTACAACGCTGTTTCTGCACTTTACAATTAAGAAATAAAGAAGTAAATAAATATAAAAAATCACCTACAGTAAAACGGTTAGACCAGCATAATGTAACTTACAAACCGAAGGCCGAACATTCAGTCGTAAACCAATTTTTAAGAACATGTATATGTGCCTTAAAATTACATAAAATTGGTAAGTTACAAAATCAACCACCAGGTCCTAAAGTAACGTATGAAATAAAAGGAACTTCAACTTACAATAGAAAACCAGAATCGGTTCCAAAACCAATAAGAATATTAGAACCATACGAATGTGAGCCTGGCACATGTGCCGTAGGATATTGTGATCCCTATGAATGTCTAAAAAAGATTCAAAGAAGAAATCTAAAGGATTTTGGTACAGAATACAAACGTAACCTTAAAGACACTGCGACGGGTTCAATTAAAGGTCCAGGAACTAAATGTAAAGAAGCGCAATGTCTACAAAAACATAAATTTTACTCGCATTCAACCTCGTCTCCTTCCAAGCGAAGGCGACATAGTAAAGAAATACCCATAAACGCATCTCGCCCCTCTGATAGAAATGACACACAAGTAGTAAGAATAGGGTCAAATTTCAGCTTCAACGTAGAGTTTTTTAAGGATAGTGGACCAGTTGAAACTGAACTTATAAGAACAGATTATGAAAAACGTAAAATTTCTCATGTTCCAATTATTAAAACAAGATTAAGTAAATCACGAACCAATAAAGGTTCGGATAGTATACGACAACTGCGTCGGCGCTGTCAAAGTTCCCAATGCCCATATCATGCAAGAAATGTTATGAGTTCTGCAGCTAATACCATACCGAGGAGATGTTTTTGTACCTTAAATCTTGTTAAATCTCCGAATCATAATGTTCCCAAACCCATGAATCAAACTGTTAAAACTGAGGATAGAGCAACCACAACTAAAATAAAATACAAGATTCCGCCTGACTTGGGTGTCTATGAATGTCCCCCATTGATGTGTATTCCTGGTGAATGTGACCCTTACGAATGTTTGCAAAAAATTAAGAGAAGAAGGATTTTACACAACTCGCGGTCAGTGGGCACACGTGCAAACAGGTCATCAATCGCAGTTGGAAGTCGTAGTTATAAATTGGGGCCTCGTAAAATTCAGACCGATGTTATTGAAAGACGACATGTCTCGTTCACGCCTCGTCCTAAACCAAGATCAGTTACTTTGAAATATCCCCAGAACTCTCAAATGACGAACAAAAGAAATAGACGTGCTGTCAGAATCGGTTCAAATTTTGACTTTAATATTGAATTTTTTAAACAGAAATCTCATCCTGCTGTTATTCGTAGTCCTAAGATAATTAGCACAAGAGATCAGAAAAAAAAATATTATTCAAGTAAAACTATTACAGCTAAAACACAAAAATTCCGGCAATCTAATTTACAAGAAGATCAAAATAAAACAAATGACCAGGCTTCTGACACTGGTAACGCTTTGAAGAGATGTTTTTGTACTTTGCAATTTCAGAAATCTGGGAAACAGAAAAATATGTTGCAAAAACGTGTACCGCCAAGCATCAATCTGCAATATCCACAGCTAATAACAGTTGGTAGAGTAGTGGTTGAACCGTTTAACAAAAGTTTGAAAACAAATCTACCTAGAAAAGCATTACATAAAGTAAAATCAACCAGAAGTGTAGCAACGAAGACCAACAAAAAATATCTACCAAACAAGGATTTGCCATTATCACAATGTGACCCTCACACTTGTCCTGAATATAACAAGAACTTATTTAAAAAAAGAAAAAATAACAACATGGAAACAATTTTACCTTATACTCCAAGCAAATTTAATAAAAAAGAAAGTAAGACCTTACTTGCTGATAAAAACTTGCTGAGAAGAACTCAAGTTCAAAGTAAACTTGTCAAAAACTCAAATGACTCGAAAATATCACACAAGGGTCGAAGATTAACTAAGAAAAAAAGCATAAGGGCCCTTAACAAATTGGATAGAAGTTTTAGTTTGAACAATTCCCTTTTATGTCGCTGTGCTAAGTTATTTTCCAAAACATCTAAAACGAAACATTTTGCTACTGGAACACAAGACATAAGAAAATACGATCAACCGGCTCAAGTAAAACTAACAGTTATTCCAAAAAAAGGAAAGCAAAAAAGTCCTAACATAGCAACGGCAGTTGATGAAAAATATCCTTATATATGTCCTAAATACATTGATCACTCACAAAAACAGTTTCTAAGGTTTCAAAGTGGTGATGCTGGAAGTAATATAAAAATACCAAAGGGTAGTAAGACTAAGATATTTCGTGATAAATTATCAAAACGCGTGAAAATTACTAACAGTAAACAACCAAAAATGAAAGTAACTTTTGCTGATAGTACGAAATACTCTAATATAGACATGCTTCAAGAAAAACCAAAAAAAAAATTTCGTCGTAAATCAAGTAAACATTCTAAACTGTGTTACTCTTGTTCCGTTAACGACTGTCCACTTCGGTCTGATAACATAAAACAAAGTCAAGAAAAGTCAAATGTTTTCCATTTATTATCGAAATGTTTGAAGAGAAGCAATAAAAAGTTTGTTACCCATTCAGAATCTGCTGATGATTGCCAGTATTGTGAATGTTGTAAAAGAAAAATCAACTTTGATGAAATAAGTAAAGGGGCCGGTGATAGGCGATTCTCGGTAATAACATCAAATAAAGATGCATGTCCGTGTGAAAGAAATTCCATGAATGCCAATGAAGTTAGAAGTTCGTCACAAAAAAAACTTGAAACAGATAATGATAGAATGTCTATTAAAGAGGGTACAATGAAATGTTGTTTAAAAAATAAACCTTCACTCCAAGTTATCGGTGGCAGTAGTAAATATAAAGAGGACCGTGCATCTAATAAAAAAACAAAACATACCTTGAAAATGAAGAAGGGAAATGAGAAACTTAAATTGGAAACAAAGTCTAAAATTCAGGGAGCTAAAATATCTGTACCAGCGAAAGGTCCTTTAGGTAATTTTTTTTCAGGTAAAAAGGTTGAAGTACCTGTTAAACCTACTATGAAACCTTGCACTTGCGGAAGCAAAACTTGTGCAAAGGAATCCAAAAAACGTTTTCGGAAACCAAAGGTTACATTCCTGTATTCAAAGCCATGTGTATGCGGAAGTCCTATTTGCACTCGGGAATCAAAGAAAATGAGACAGAAACGAGAATTAGTTTGTAAATGTGAGGAGACAATAGCTAAAAGAATTGTTATGCAAAATAAAAGAAAGGAATTAGAGAAACGTCTCAAAATTGATGACGAGAAAGAAGAAGTTCGACGACTAAAACGTATAAAACGTAATAAGAAATTAGAGAAAAGGGTGAAGACATATAAAGGTGCCAGTGATATAATGCTTGCAACAGATTCGTTGATAGATGTCGGAAAACTGGGATTTTCAGCTGTGACTGGAACGTTGCGATCTACCGCAAAAGCTATCGCTGATCCTGAATTGGCGTACGAGCGTATAAGGTGTCGAAAGACGGACCCAGAACATTTGATGAAACGTTTAGAAAAGAAGTATATTGAAAGCGATACGGCCGCTACCGCGAAACGACTGAAGATGAGGTGTTTTTTTATGAAAAGTGTGCAAGGTGTGAGACAGAGACTTGAAGAGAATCCTCTTACCCACTTTTTGTTGCATCTTGCGGATGAAAACGCGAAAACCAGAAAGTTTAAGCGCAAACCTAAGATACGTCGCCGTGAGCCCCTCGATTTTCAATGTAGTCTTTATATGGCTTCTCTGAGAAGGAGACCTTACCTTTGCGTTTACTATAGATGCCCATCGTTCTATCCACATTTTATAACTATGATAAATATTTGGAAACAGTTTACTGATATAACGTTGTTCCTACTAGCGGCTGCTGTGTGGAGCCCCTGTATACTATGTATGGAAGGCTGTAGAGCATTGATGTGTTGCTTTTTCTGTACAGGATAGCTGTTTGGAATAAAGTGTTTGTTACTAAAACTTAGCTTTTATTTAATTCTAATTATGCTATACGGTACAATTAAGTACGTGTAGGAGCATGTTTCTCATATCTTGTGTTACGGTGGAGCAGGTATTCTTCGTCGGAGATACTTTAGGCGATCGTCTTAGTCCTCATAAGTAGCGGTGCATCCATCTATAGGGTTTTTATTCTATCAGAATCTAAAGTGGTCTCTGCACCCCATAGACACCCATCTTATTTACAACCCATTAGTGACCCACTGTTGGGTCGGGTCTCCTCTCAGAACGAGAAG
>DWOE01000024.1:0-10990 GCA_018250815.1 Potamanaxas melicertes
ATCTGCTTGCAATATTTATTATTATTTATATTTGCATGTCCATTTTTAATATAATATTAAATAGAAATTACAATGAAATAAACATCCTTCCCGTACTTAACATAACACAATTTTAAATAAGGTAACAATTCAGTACCGTCCATAACGACCTACATATGTATACATACTCTATATAAAATATTTTCAAGCACGCGTAACGTTTGAATCGACATGATCGGCTCATGCGGTATTTGATCGTGTTCAAGCGACATCACTAGTCGGATTACGAACCCTCGCCGCTTATATTTTTGTTTAGTTCTTTTATCGATGCACGGGCAACATTTATCTGTGTAGGTAGATATGACAGTGGATAGGCAGATTAAGGGTATCGATCGCGTATTTTTTTTTAAACATAAGGAGAATACGATTTTGTCTTCGATAGGACGATCAAAAGTTCAACGTCAACAGTTGCATGTTACGTGAATAAGGCGGCAGTTTGTTTCAGAGATCCGATGACAGAAGTTTTCCTTATGTTAATAATTGCTTCAACTATGGATATGCTGTAACGTTAATAATATTAACTGCCACCCTTGGTTATTACAATGTAATTTTCAATACTAGTAATGAATAACAAAGACAACAAACAAAGTTTGATTAATAAAAAGTTCATAACAGTTCACAGAGACGGGTGCGACGCTTATCTTAATGAGACGAATAAATTTAACGCGAGTGACGTTTCGACAAAAAGGCTTAAGTGCGTCTACAAACGTTTTCAAACACAAACTGGAACTTGCAAAAATAACTATTCCAGTTAAAGGTATATAGGTCATTATATGTACCTTTTGAACGGTATCATTATAGTAAATGAGTTACAAATAGGTACACCATGTTACCTGATGTAAATGGTCACATCCAAATCCACCCTTAAATAAGGTAGAGGTCCTATCTCAGGTATCGTAGAATAGACCCATGATGGCTCCGATTGCCTTAAACAAAAATCTGCGGCAACTACCACTTTCCAACCGAAACACAAGATTTGTTGCTCTACAGAAGGTATAAGGTTTGCGTAAATACTTCCTGGGATGGGCTACAATAAGTCAGTAGTTCGTGCCACTAGGATTTGAACCCGGGTATCGTTGTCATCACAGCTATATAGCACTTAGTTTCATATTATGTTCCTATTATTATTCTACAACAATAAAACAGTATTTTATATTCAACGAATCCGGGCTAACAGAATGTCTGCGATACATTTGATTGATGTCCAGCAAAACATCCAATTAAGGAGATATTGTGTTACACAGATAACATGATTTATAACTTTGTACGATTATATTTTTACAAGAAAATGTTACAAGAATAAATGTTTTTAAAGTAATCTTATTTCTTTATACGCCTAAGAAATATCCTTAATTATGAATTCAAAAACATGTAAAGTTTTGTATATACATTTTAAATTTAGCGTTAAAGACAAGGTTTTTACGAAGCAACATTAATAGATCTTTATTTTAAGAAACTAGAAAAAAAACCTTGTTTTTGTTTTTTTTTTATCAGACCAGTTTGACTGGACAATAAAGCAGTTATAGTCAAGAGTTAAGACAAATGCTCAAACACGGCTTAACTGATCGCTAAGCTACTGAATTCCATTATGTATCTTCAGTCGCCAGCATCAGATCAGATCGAGAGTCTTTAATAGACCCATTCCTTGAGCAGTGGTTTGGAAGTGAGTATAAAATACGTTTAAAGATTCAGTATTATAGCGACGTAGATACTACATAAAAGCTAAAGTCGTAATGAGCACAGAGTTACGTGAAACTTTTAACTGCTTACAAGCTTTAATCAGTTTAAAGCGATTAAAACATTATATATGCGTTAAAACTTTTGATAGGCGAGCCCTTTGATAATGCAAATATTTTGCGAACCGTGCGAGTAGGTCTCTTTGTGCAAGTTAATTTGAATAGCTATCACCCTCTTAACTATTTATGGCGACGAACAGCCGTGCATGCAATAATGGCATTACATGCGCCGCTCTTCCGGCCAAAGGGTGAAAGAGTCACGTAATTAATATTCTAAATCTAGCAATAAGTATTGTAGGCTCGCTCGGGGTGAAATATTATGTCGGCGACAACTATTTGTGGTGTTTGCAGTGTCTGGTTGGTAACTTATTTGTGGTTAAATTGTATGTCACTATAGCTATAGGTATACGGTAACGAGTGAGAATTGAATCAAATTTGCGGAACGTAGCGATTTTTTTTAGAATATTCCCTATTAAAAGGAAGGTAATAGTTTGCAGGGGGATGTTGCCTGCTTTGCATACCATTGGTAATTCATTTAAATTTTAAAAAAGGTACTCAGTGATATCTTTATGTTGACCCCCAACCAAACCTTGACTTTAGCAAACCCATACACAAATATGTTGTTAATGAATGTTTTATGCGTAATAGTCTAATGGTCTCATAGGTGCGTGGCGGGGGAGTGACGTAACTTGCTGGGCCTGCGTCGAATTCGGTGCGTGGATTTCGATGCAAGGTGCCAAGGTCGAGGCTGATATACTTCGCATGCAAATGAACATAGATAAAGTACCGCTCATTACGCCCGACACCCGACGCCGAGGCCTCGTCGGAGCCATTACGGGCCCTGTTCGAGACGCCTTTATTTTATTACGGATGTGTTGGGAAAGGAGGTTAATGCTGTTAAATTACACGCATTGTTTCACCTAGCCGTCGCTATAGCAACCACGCCACTGATATGCCCCTCCAGCATTGTAGGTATTAAGCATTCGTCTCCAAGTACAATGTTAAGGATAAGGAAAGTATTTGCATTAATCGACTATTTGTCTGGTGATTTTCCGGTATATACGTAAGCAGATAAAAAAAGCGTTCTCTGCCAAAAAATGTTCAGGAAAAAATTTAACAACGGAAGAGCGGAAATAGGAAGTCCAACAAGAGTCTTTATCAATGAAGTGTACCGAAATGGAAAGTTGGGAGCTATTTATGTGATTTTGCACATTGGTGGTGGAGACGTGTCTCTCGAGCCTCACCGTTTAATTAAAGGGCGGCGGGGCGACGGGGCGGCGGCGAGGGACGGGGCTGAGGAGCAGGGCATAATGGCGGCGCAATATCGGATGGAAATGCGCGGCATGTAGGAATGCGCCGCACGCCGCCCCTCCTCATCGCGAACGATTCCTGGTATTTTTTATTGACGACTCTGGAAACGCTGTAGTGGGAATAGTCTATGCGATTCTCATTTGACCTGATAGAGTCGTACGATTGAAAATTGACTCGGGACCCACATTAAAGCACACAATTTTCTTTCGAAAGGTTAATACCGTCGAGACAGGTCGCCGGGCGATTGAAGGTTCGAGGCGAGAGGAAGTGCACGGGTCGAGATAAATGGTGTTCCATTGTACGTCTGCGAGATTCCGCGTGGCGATAATACACGACGGAAAGTATCACTGAAAGTGGAATGAAAGTTTACGAAGTAGAGAGAGCACTATCTAAAAATATGCTTTGCCTAATGGACACGGCACGACAGTATTTTTCATCCGCAGTCTTCTCTTCGGTGGAAAGATTAAATATAGACACTGACGTTTTAAGAGAGCGTAAATTCAGAATTTACGTTGTCTGCATCCCATTTTATACCGGTGCGAAATGAGTGTAACAAATGCTACCTATACAATTTAATAGCTCTTATGATATGACGCTTGTGATGAAATCAGAACGACTAATTAAAATTTGAAAAAGTGTTACACAAAACGGTATTTCGCTATTGGGAGTCAGTCTGTCGGGCAATAATTAAGTAATCTGTTCTCAGCGTGTCGTAATGTCGACTTATCGGCTAAGTGCAGGGAGTGCACGACGCCAATCGCACTGCAATTTGAGCGGCGAATGGCGAAATCGGAGAGCGAACGAAACGTGACACCCCACTTATCACGCGATGTGAAAGTTGGACATCTTATTAAATTCAGTTATTTATAACTGTGATACGTAAAGGGACACCAGACACGGACAACAAGTCACGAAACAACAACGTGTTCCTTTGTTTTGTTCCGCCAACTACTCGCCGTTTGTCCGTTGGTATCGTACGAAATTGAAAACAAAATAAAGTCAAACGATGACGTCAGATGTGGACGGTTAAGTTGAAAAATGGTTTTCGGTTAAACGGAACCCAGAGGTGGCACAATTATGATGGAGAACGACAATTTATGCAGCAATTATTTGAAGCAGGCTGGCGTTCAATCCAGGTCAGATTAAGTGATTTTTAAAACTAATGCAAACGATAGCATGCAACGAGAGCGCCCAGCGCGTTGCACAAAGTTAATGAACGCTAGCGAGCGAAACAACCGTTTGCGATAGATCTCGCTTATTTAGACGATTGGAATTAGAGCAGAATAAAGCGATCAAAATTCCTCGGGCACCTAATGGAATGTACTCGTTAATCGTAGATCCTTTTCTTTCGACCAGTCGACTAGCGTGGTCAATAACGTGAATTCCAAAGATTCCAAAATTAATTTCGTGACGTTATTTGTGTTAAAAGTTAATTGTTTGCGTTAGTTGTGAGATCGCACGGATAGACAAGACGTGCGTCTAGATGTTGTGATTCACGTAACCGCGGCCTGCTATTCCAACGGAGTGTCGGAGCTCGCCGTCTCGGTCGCGTCTACTCACCTACCTCCGGTGCGTGTCGGCTTACGGACAATCGAGAGCCGGGCTCGAGAGCGGCGTGGCCTTGTTTGTCTACGAGTAGATATCTATTGATATTTACTATTTACACTAAATGTTATCCTCGCAAGGGTTATTAATAACTTCAGAACAATGACTAAGCCGCCTTATTAACAGTTAATTGACTTATCGTCAATTAACTGTTAATAATGCGTTATAAGACAATTTAAAATACTCCTTTCGTTTTCTATTGGAAGTATTTTTATGTACGAAGTTAACTTCAGCTGATAGCTACTGGTAATGGAAGTTGATTTGCAGGCGAAGGATGCGCATGGATGGAGGAGAAGTACAGCCTGTGTACGCGGCGAACAAAGAGGTAAAATGGTAATTATTCGCGCTTTCAACTCTTCGAATGGTCTGCAACGGAGCCACCAAGTGGACGGCTTCAGAAAACTCCTCCGAACTACTAAATAAAGCTTTTGCCATTGATTTGCGAGAAGCACTTCAATTAGTTCTCCTCTTTTGCAATACGGCCGAGTCGCTAGCTAAAGTTTTCAAAAACTTATTTTGCGTTCATATCTGAAGACAACAAAACGATGAATAGCTTTGTAGCGTTAACCATCCGAATGAGGAAAATATGAGGTAAGTTTATGCGACGTAAATAAACAAGAGGAAATATCTGAGGGGAATTTGCGTACAAAGGGATTTTGTTTGAAACTAGTAGTCGCCGCAAGAGAATTCATTGGCTTATTTTTCATCCTTCGAGTCGTTATTTATGTCGGGTGTTTGTATGGGATATTTCAATTGAAGATGTCAGTGCGTCCTGACCCACCACTAAATTCATCTGTCACAGTGTTCGAATATTAACCATCTGTTGCCTCTCTTGACAAACAATAAAATTGATTTACTGGGCGGTTAAGCGAGCTCTTAATTCAATGTCGGGACAGTGACAAGTTTGCGTTTCGCTTTTACAAAGGAAATCGAAAAAATCGGTAAAGACTTTATGCAATTTAATTAAACATAAAATTACAGAGTAAAAATAAGTAAATTTTACAACTGTCATAAAACCATAAAAGGTTTTTAAGTCGACAATTTTCCAACTAGCATTATTTACAGAAAAGCGGAAAATTGTATACCTACTGCTAACACGTGGCTAGTAAACCGATGTTACACCATCAGAAAGGGATTCCCAATATTGAGAAACGATTAAAGCAAAGGAGTGATCATAAGCAGATTAAATATTGGATGGGCGATCGTCGAATAGGTGACGAAAGGTACACATACAAAGGTACAAATACCGCAACGAAAGTGAATGAGTGGGAGGACCAGTTCATTTTATACATTTTGAAAACCGCCGACTTTACCGTGAGATATTATTGGTACGTAGACTGCCCACGTAAGAAATGTGTATAGAATCGTAAAGTTTAAATAGCGAAGATACCGTTTGTGATATGGCTGCTGTGCTCAATCCGACTACACTCCGACCCACGTAGACTTTCACTCTTCCCTTCTACCTACCTACTCCACTTTGTCCGCTCGGAATAAGAATAACATTTAATCCACTTTCTTCCCTTACACTAATCTGCGAGATTGTTTTACGAAACGGCTGCGAAACAAGAACGCTCGATTGATACCGAAAGTATAATAGGTCTTTGTACTTTCCATTAAGAACATAGGGGGGATGAGTCTTAATACAATTTTAATTAGCAGAAGTTAATACACTAAGTACTTGTACAAACACGTGTTCTTTCATCAACCTGTAAAGTTTTAAAGCCGTTTACATATAAATCAATCTCCTTTCACATACTTTAGGAGGCACTTTGAAGTTAATCCGGGGAAGCGAAATTATAATTCTAGTATGTGGAAGGTAATTGAACCAATTACTTTATTATTAAAATGAGACAACGTGGTTCGGAATAGCGAAGTTTTTGCATGTTACCAAAGGGATATTTGGGGTAAATATAAGGCTAATATTTGGTTGTGCAAATTCAGTGGTAGAGTTATTGTAGCCCGCTAATATCAACACCCCCATAGCATCACCGTGAAACGTGATTTCCGGTCATACATTATTTGAGGCGACCTCATGAGTGCTACTTTTATCTACCATCATCTAAAAATCAAACAAAGTTTTATCTTAAAAAAGTCGTTATATCGCTTTACATTTGACTGAAAACAGCACTGCAATCAATGACGTACCGAATCGATTAAAGTCGTGTTCTTGTCCAATCATCCGTCAATGCAGTCCGTTCGTTCGTCCAAGAGAGGCAAGCGCATTAACTCCAATGACTCCAAAATTCGTAATTGGCGTTATAAAACAACAAACTAGGAACACTCTTGACCGTGATGATGTCACCGTCTCGTCAGTCGCTGAGGCGAGGTGAGTCGGCGGCGGTCGTGTCCGAGCGTGACACAATACGAAATATTCAATAGTTCTATGACAATTGATGCAACTCTACCTACTTCTCGATATTACAGCGATGATTAACACGTATTACAATAACAGACGAAAGAAATTTATTATTTTACAATGAATTAGTAGCAAACGGGCATGCAGCCCACGAACATCCACGCCCAACCTCAAATAGCAAAGTTCTATTTTAGTTCGTATGTAGGTGTGTTGCTACTCATGAGGAGAGGACTAAGACGTTTCGCCTGAAATAAAGTACGCCTGGCAAGCACACCTCCTCAACAGAAACATAATACATAAAGAACATGATACTTCATTGCGGGTTTTTTTTAGGGTGGCGGTGGCACCGCCCAAGGCTCTAACGGCTCTGTCACATTTAAATTTCTTGTGTACACCTATTTATTTCTTTTTATGAAATCTGACATGTTACCTAAACGATTTGTAATACATAAAATACTAGGACTATCATTCCCCGATAACAAAATACCAACTTTGCAACTCTATAACACGATTATTTGCATGAAAAATTCGCTCAATACAAGGACAGGCCACAATGAATTATTAATTTCGCATATTGTACTGGCCATATACGTTTTAGTGCACCGTTGTGCCCCGCGGCGTTGTCTGCGTTGTTCGTTTTATGCGCCTCTCGGGAGCCTCACTGAATATCGGGAAGCTTTATAGCTCACGCCGTGCTATCTCGATGAGCTATGCATGTCCGGGGTTTAGCGTAGCGTGTTTAGGTCGTTATTGCCGAAAAATGTAACAAACAACCTATTGTCTGCTATTTTTATGATGGGGACAATAGCAATAAAAGTAATTCCCATTTCGGGCGAGCCGTTCCCGTTCAGCACGCGAGCCGTGTTTTCAGTTGTGACCGACCGACCGTTAAAGGAAGGAGGCGGTCGGAATGTTCTCATAATTCGCACTCGTTGTGCCCATAATCCTCGCGACACGCACACCGGCCGCTGATTCACGGCCGTCTTAATGTCAACTGGCGAAATTAATAATCACCTTTTAAAACGTACCGAAATCCGGTTACGAAGAAGCGAAGTGGTTCGGTCGCTCGGTGCCGCCGGTGGATGTAATAAAGTGCGTGGGTGAGGTTAAGTGAATAAGGCAATAAGCTCGGTTTAATCAACACAACACGTAGCCCAATCAAATATGACCCCCTCGTCATATCGCGTAATTGAAGGCTTAATCACGGGAGACGTTTCGCGGTGCGCGAGAACCGGGCTCGTATTCGTATGTACCTTCGCCGCGCTATATCAGTGTTCAAATCGTCGTTGAACTTAGTGTGCTCTTAACTCGGAGCAAAAAATTCCTAATCATTTATAATTATACAAGTTTTAATACAGCGTCTTCTCGGTCTCAAAGTTTAGTTTAATATACGAGAACGAAGGGTATAAGCGCACTGTGCACGAAAGTTCCCGGTGACGGCATTCGCGAAGATTGGTCTGACATTCGCAGATACAGAACTACGGCATTTACAATATTGTCTCCTATCTCTTATGTTCCGACGCAGATGCGCAGAACGACGAATGAAAATAAAACTACTTTATGCAATATTGGTTTTGTACTATTTAGAGAAGTTGATATTCGCTTGCCGGAAGCAATACTGACGTGCCATTTTGGTTGACGATACTTTTAAAATGTACCTTCCATGCTAACAAAATGTACGAGTGCAGAATGTAAAAGTAATAGGAAGTATTGTACTGTTTCCAATTTATTCCGTAGTCGTAACTCTTATAAGAGGTGCGGTAAATTTATTACGGGAATAATAAATTGTTAGTAGTTCACCGCAATCCATTTATTGAAGGACAAAACAATAACATTTCTATTTCGAAAAGTAATAACTTTCTTGCTAAGCCGCACTTGAACTTTTTGCATTGTTTCAACGGGGTAAAGAGGGTTGGGAAGTAGGTAAGTTCTACCTATAGAAATTCAATACATTTGAGGTGAACATACATACACATCCATCTACTGTGTAATGGAATGACAAGCAAGTCATTCATCATCATATCATTATTTATAGTTTATTCGATATCGGTTCAAAAGTTCAAAGAATTGATTGATTAATTAACGCCTTTTAAGTTGATTAAAGCTGGGAATAGACATAGGTGATTCGCTACGTTATTTTTTTTTGCTAGTCCATTGATACCAACTGTACGAGTAGTGAGTACTCGTAGTGTTGCACAAACGAGTACGTATCGACACAATAGGGAGATGATAAGAATTTAATTTGAACGCTTTCAATACGAAAAGTTCGAGTTTCTCCGTGTAGATAAATGGCGAGGAGTCTGAGGAATAAGATAAGGCATCGTTGGCGTGTCAGCCGAGGCGTCTGTATTGTCCAACATGTGCGATACAGCGATACTGCACAATGCCTGGACAATGCACGCCGATCGCCTATTGTCTCGGGATATACGTGATGGCCAGCTTTAAGCGAATTACTGCACGGGTCCCTACACACGTCTGAATGCCTGAATGCCAATTTCGGTATTTCTTTTCAGCGCAACCGTTTAGTCTAGTCTCTATTTAAAGTTGTCTAGAATAGAAATGTATTTGTCGGCGATGCGGCACCGTGGTAAAACATCTATTGTTCGACGGGCGTTCTGAATAGGAATTCTAATTATTGTTGAGGCTATACTCGACTGAATGTTAAAATAATAAGCAGCAAAGGTATTCGGCGGAGCCTCGGGATAACCGGTTGCACACATGCAGACGTTGCCGGCGATGCAAAGGTAACGTTAGAAGGCCCGATGCAGCATATTGAAGCATCGTACGAGCGCGGAGCGGGCAGATAGACGCAGAAATCTTTGCCGAACCAACGGGCCCGACCCCGTTCCCGGTGCGTTTTATCTCTTGATCGCGTTATTCAGCCGAGCATCAAAGGAAAATATGAAGGGAAATACTAAGAAACGAGAGAGCCTTTTATGCTGAGACTTTTTTGTTGTTTAGCAAACGGATCTAATCTTATAGGACTCAGCTCGACGGAAACTTGTAACTTACGATGTAGATTTCGGACTACTCAATGAATAAATGATCGCGAGGTTTTTTAGTAACGCATACACAGCGCATGAGGCCTTATATGAGTAAGCCCCTGGCGATGCAATGGCAGAGGTGCGTGTTTACATGTCGAATTTAATTTTTATCACCCTCCATTTGCTCGAAATACTCACACGTTATCACGTCATTCGACCGAGCTGATAACAGTGTATCATGTAACGTGTCCGCAAACTGGCCGATATAAAAATGTATTGTGTAATAGGTTTTAAAAATATTTCTTTATTATAGTAGCTTTAATATTTTTTTAACTATGCTATTCATGTACTGAAAGTACGATTATGATGTATCTATAATATAGGCTAATATAGGTCTTGGATAAGGCATGGCGCCGCCGAGTCATCGTCCTGTTCATTATGTTAGCGTAGTGCCAATTCCCATACAATAGTAGACGACGACGGCTACGGTGGGGCGGCTGACGTCACTCGGAACTAGCCTTGGAATTGAGGTCGGCGCTCGAAATGGCGACGTTGAAAATGTTGCCTTAGGGGTTCTAATCGGACAATTGCATTATAAGTTTTATACTTTCCCAAGAAACGTAGAACATGGAGACAAAATAAAATCGTGTGTGTCTTACCTTGATACTATCGTAGCATGCGGTAACTCTTCCATTCTGCACTTCGACGGTCGCCGGGGGATGCGCGAACTTGCACTCGGTGTCTGGTCGCGAGCACTTATTCCGTTGGAATTCGCGGCACACTTCGAGCTGGAGCCAGCGTGAGTCCTTGCCGTTGAGGAGGCTATTCATATTGACCATGGTTGCCATTTCTCTTAAAGTAGTCGATGGTGGAAAACGCGCGCGCAGTTACGCTGAGCGAGTGCGGCGCATAGGCGGCGGAGGGCGAGCGCGCCCGCGCGCTCTGTGCATGCACTTCTG
>DWOE01000025.1:0-10879 GCA_018250815.1 Potamanaxas melicertes
GATTCACGCATGGTACTTTAGTCACAGTCCATAATGAGATACCATTATTTGAATCGAACTAACGAAATATTAAAATGTTTGAACATACTTAGCATACAGTCAAGGTGAAGAGACAAAAAGTGATTTAATTATTCACATCTAACTATAGAATAACGTCGATTATTGGCGGGCAATTGATTTTATGCCGCTCAGTTAGTATTGGGCAGCGGCTGTTGCACAATCATATGAATGGATCGGTAAACATTGTGCGTTCACTAAATTGCTTAACGCGAAATGAATGGGACCCTTAAGCTCAGTACACACTAGAGCCGGCGGCCGACCGGCGCCGGCGCATCCCACACCATGTGGCGTAACGGAGGCACTTTCAACATTGACTGTTTGTATTGTTAGTTAGCAACGCTTTGCCCGTCGATTATAGAAAGCGAATCGGGAAGCTGTGTGAAAAAATCTCCGCTACATCTGACAAGCTTGATGTCATAACCCCCTTTACTCATTAACGTCATCGTGCAAATGCGAATCCGTCTATTTATACAGATAGGCGTGTTTAAAAGTTTTACACATCAGGGAAGCTGTTAGCCGAAAGAGCGCTATAAAGCTGTCGGTGTGACCGGAGAGACTCCAGATGTCGCCACCTACGTGCATTTGTAGAAAGTTGAATAACTGGACCGGCCCCAAATGGGCGAATAACGACATCATTGGAAATCAAACATAATGTTTTGGTTTTCACTCGGCTAGCGCGAGCATTATGCAGAAAGCACACGGAAACGTTGCACGTGGCCGAGGTCATTGACCATATAAAGCAGTAAAAAAAGTTTATTAGCGGAATCACTTGCATCTGAATTCTAATAACTCTCATCTGAATGTAAACGATTAGCAAACAAGGTGCGACTGCGTTTAATCTAAATGTATAATACGTATGGCTATTAGCATACATTAGCGATAGAATAAATGATTAAATACACTATACGTTGTATTTAATCATTTATGAGTGGTGAATATGTCAGGTAGCATGCGCGGGCGCAGCGTGGTCTCGATCATGGCGCGTGAAGGCCGGCCCGGCGCTATCGCTCCTCACAATGGGGTAAACATTGCAAATTAAGTCACTTTTCATCATTCTGTCATGTGCGTGTAAGAATGATAATTGGTTTAAAAAAATGTTAAACAAATAAAAAAAATGCTACGCATATTTACTACGAAACATGAGATGAGAGGACTATGTACATATAATCGTAACCCTTAACAGGAAATAAATAAGAACGAACAATGGTATTCCGTTCTATGTTGTATCTTTTAATTTTGATCTTAGAAAAAATATCAAAGGTATAATATGCAAACGTTTTTATCTATGCAAACGTATATATAAAATAACAAACGAATAAAATGTTTTCTGAACATGTTATAGTCGATTAATTTAAACAAAAACTCCTTTTATTGATCACCACTGAATTCGATTTTGTATAGTTATTACCGCACCATAAACCAATTTAGTCCAAGCACTAAAGGCAATAAAGAAAAATGCAGGTCAATGTAAAAAGTAAATCACGACAGACGTAATAAATAAATCAGAATCAGTGTAGACTTAAAACAATACGCAACTAAATCCTTTGTCACATCAAGGTTATAGACGTAAATCTATCGAGTGCACCAGTGTCCGATATCCATTGCCTGTCGCCTACGTTGTCATCAATAAAACAACGAAACCTTTTTGGTCTAAACCAGCGTTTCTTAACCTTTTTAGGACATCACCATTAGAAAACTGACAGTAGGTACTGACCATTAGTGACACAAAGACTCCTTAGTGAAAAACACGGATAAATTTCCGACAATTTACTTTTGTAATGCAAAAGTGAAGCGTTGATGGTCGAGTCGCTTTGAATTCGGCCTCTTATTCGAAAGGTTGCGGTTCAAGTCTCACTGTTGGCTCGTACCAATGACATTTCTTAGTTAACATTTTAATGAAAGCTGCATGCCTAAAAGTGCTCCATAATTTGCTCAAAGCCACTGCAGTCCGGCAGCCTGCACTTGGCCAACGTGGTGGATAAAGGCCATTGTCCTTCTCGTTTTGAAAGGAGACCCCACCCTACCATGGGTCACTAATGGGTTCTAGAGAACTCAAAAAACATAACCTTTTTTCTCAAAATAATTTAATTACTGAGGATATTAATGTTGGGCGAATGCCAGGCTAGCGCTGAGCGCAACGATTACGAGACTTGTTGAGAGTACTTATTAATCTAAAATCGATACAGAAAACGGCAGTACCCTGTACTCACAGACCCTCAGGGTCTGTGGAATACAGTTTGAGAAACACTGGTCTAAACAAAAAGATTTATTCGCCCATTGTGTTATGTGGGTCGACAGTTTCACACCGCCCAATCTAATATGCACATGTAAGTTAGTAGTCTTTGAATTTGGCAATGTATTCTACCTATCAGTCTTACAAACGCCTGTTGAGTTGTGCAGAAAATCTATTAACATCTGAATGTAGATATTATATTATGGATCTTTTTCAGTGCACACAACTTACACTGATGGGATTGGTGCAATATGACACCTAATAGGCGTCCTCTTAGTACTAACTTAACATCCTCTTAGGTAGAATAAGTATTCTTGTTAAATCCTGTATAATGTAGACGTATAATTAGGACTTCGGCCGTCAGTTTAAGGTGAAAAATTAAGATTCTATATATATTGCCATTTATAACGATGCATAAAATTTGGTCAAAACATTATCTTTAAGGGACATTAAATGGATTACAATCCGTAAAAAATGTTGATGATGTAGAAGTCGAATTGAAGAAGAATAAGTGTTAAAGACAGTGGCGTCGATTAGCAAAGATCTGGACAGATCCATCGATCGAATTTAAAATTCTGATTGATTGATAAATCGACGAACAGTTGTAATTAGATCCAAAGTCTAACATCAGCAATATTTATTGTATTTATGAACCAGGTAGAGCGTTAATACTAGCAAGAAAAGTGACCACTTGTACTTTCTTGGTGCTTATTCCATTGGTGGAAATTGCATCGTCTACGACGAAACTTAATTTATCTTTATTGTCTTCCCTGCATCCTCCACAAGCCTTGCCTAACGTCCGTTTTACACAACGCACCCACATACCATTTTTGACAGAGATAACAAGACATCCGCCGGATTGTGTGAAGATCCCAGAGTAATGAGGGAACTCTACTTATCGATAATGTTTACATAGTCTGCGCGAGGTCCTAAATATTAAAGTTCACCTTGTCAAAGTCATTTGATTATAACTTGGTGGATTCGCAAGTGATCGACAAAGATTAGTTCGCACTATTTCAACACTTCCAAGTTTTATGTGTAGTTAGACACAACGCTATTATCAAGTACAGTGC
This sequence comes from Potamanaxas melicertes, assembly GCA_018250815.1. Lineage (NCBI taxonomy): Eukaryota > Metazoa > Arthropoda > Insecta > Lepidoptera > Hesperiidae > Potamanaxas > Potamanaxas melicertes. Next base: position 3,367 of record DWOE01000025.1, read on the forward strand.
AATTCCAATGTGTCGAGGCCTACAATTAAGTCGAGCATGTCTATCCAGCTTGTCACCGTCGACCGTGGGCTGTGAACTCCCACGCTCCTACTTCGACCTTTTTATTAAGTAACGTATGACAAACGAACCTTATGCCTTAACCGCTAGTGTGGTTGATTATGCAGTGCGCTACACCGTAACTACTTGTTTATAATATGTTCATGGGAGTGTCGGAATGCACTTAGAATGTCTAAGAACCTAGATTTTTCGTAACGCTTCACTCTAGTTGGGCACATAAGTATTATATTTTATGTGTCATACAAATTACGGCGTCACCCTTGTGCCGTTATCTGATTCCATAAATATGTTCTTTAACTTTTTATGTTATGTATGGGATACATACATGTACATACATGTCTAGTACCCATTTTGCTAGTTTTTGGCTCCATTTTCCTTTATAAGCTTATAGTTTCATGACAAAAGCAGTGACGCGTTGATAAACCTTTTTCATTACCGAAGTCGTGGCCAGACACAGTGACATGCCACACAGTTTTCCGTACAATCTTTAATAACGCTAATAATCATAAAATACCGTTACACACTCATACCCCCGCAGAAGGATTCCCTGTGTCACGAGTGGCATGGAAAACACAAATAAACATTACAAACTCCAATGACCCGAGAACAAACATTTATCTGTCACATAAATGTCTGACCCGGCCGGGAATCGAACCCGACACCCCTCACTTTGCAGGCAGGGTCACTGTCTACTGGACCTATTGAGAAAGCTATCAGCTAACAGTTTTATTATTAAAATTGCCGTTTCATAGAAAATAACAAAAACAGCGCGACACACGTGAGAGGTTACGTAACAGTTAACTTATTCATATCTTGTACTTTTGACCCTATACAAACCCAAACAATAGATGTTAGTATGCCATCGATTCAATAAATCATAAAACCTTGCGTAGGAGCCCAAATACTGACTGGAAAGTTTTATAAAACTACATAAGTAGGCCCACTGGTTCGCGTAGGTTCTGGTCACACCCACAGGACAGGTTCACTAGCGCTCTGAAGCGATCGATTTTCATTTCAAATTACAGTGCAGCCCACGCACCCTTACCAAACGCATTCTTTGTGCGTTCAAGTACACCTCGTGCGACGGTCACCCGCTTTCGATAGTCCCGAGTAGGTGTCACCGACTTAATTGCCACTCTTATAATACGACAATACGTACACGTGTAAACTTTTGTTTTATTGTTCGGTCCGAATACCTCCAGAGCCATCGGTAACATAAAGATGTTGGGAAGCGATTAAAGGTACCCATTGTTTGCGGCTTACTAATGACGCTTACCATCTTATTTCAAGACCATAGAAAACTATCTCTCATTAGCTGAACGATCACGTCGCTAAAGATCAAGTGTTGATACTTGCAGTGTCGTGGGAAAAGACGAAGAATAGGCATCTTACATGAACCAGTTTTCTAAGATGTGGTTCAGCCTTATCGAGGTCGGAGCGATAATGAATTGCGTGTCAATATTTGCTCTCTGGCACGTTTTCTGTGCACTAAGAAAGTCGTCTCGTCAAAGCGGTGAAACTTTGTTGGACGCCATGAATATTGTAGCGCCATATTAGGTAACACCGATAACTTCGGAACGGTTGACATTTTATATCGTGTAAATCGATGACTGTTTTGAATGGTTTTAATTAAGCAACCCACAACATGTTAGGACGTGTTTGTTGGAGAGCGATTGGAACAGCCTTGGCTCCTACACCTCCACGCTACCCACGGCTTACCCTCATTTGGTCATCGATGTGGGCGCAAATGCCTAATCACAACTAAGCAACCTTATAATGACCCCGGTAAGACTTACTTTAGCTGGAGGGTTGCGGAATTGTAAACATCAAAGGTAGGTTAGCGCCTACGCTTCTCGTAATAATTTCAATGTAATGCTGTTTAATTCCATATTAGCTGAATTAATTCGAACATAACACGGTTATATTTGTTACTTTTAAATGGGCGCATATTAGTCGTACGTGTCTTTTTCATTAAACTTCATCAGAAAATAATACCTATTGATGTCTTTCCAGACAGTAATAGGTTATTAAACGCATTTTTATCTTTTATCACGCTTTAATCTCAAAGTCGAGTGCGGGTAACATTCTAGATAAAACTTATCAGTAAATCTGATATTTTATTAACCACTCCATTGTTCAAATCATACTTAAACCATTAAGATAGGTAGTTCATTGATGTTTGTTATCTGTATTGCACAATACATGTCATGCTTATCAATATAAATGTAAACAAAATATTTAGATTGATGAATTTGTATATTTTCATTGGCTGCCATATTATTATCATGGTACATCGTTGTTTTGAAAACTGTTGATGGCCAGAAAGCAAATATTATGATTTTCATTACATTTGCTTGTCGAACGTCATATCGTTAGCAGAAATTATCAATCTTAAAAATCACAAAATGTGTTAGCAATTAGCAAATAGTAATGAAAGATTTTGGCAATGGCACAACATTTGTTTATTAGAAATATAAGCAAATTTTGTATGTAACTTAAACCGTATTTTTTCCCCCGATATTTAAGAACCGGCTGGACTCGCTCCATAGTTTGCTTACATTGTCGGTTCCTGAGTCCAAAATAGCACTTATTCAGCGTAACATCATGCACGTCGGCTGTCCTCTCTCTGCTGTTGACATCGGTATCTCAAAACCTTAAAAATATCCAGCGCAATATTCATTCCTTACCACGTCATTACTATATTGACCAAATTTCTAATACCAAGGTAACAATGCGTAGGCCTCAACAAATTTAATTGCAACACCAATCGAGCTGTACTTGTCTTATCAAAACCAAATTAAACGAGCCTTGCCTGATTCGAGAGCTCTTGCTTTTTATGGTTAATGTTAAATCAACAAGTTTTTGAGAATGATGCAAACCGAACTCCACTCGAACGGGTAACATCCACGCAACTTGACTGCAATAATGTTGTAAAAATATGAGCATTGTATGAGATTTCGAGACCTTTATTTAGTGCTGTTTGAATAACTGAAGGAGCTTGTACGTGGGCAAATAATGGAGTGCAAAAAGTAACAATGTAATGAATGTGACGTTTCACGTACAGAAATCGGTTATTAGATTTGTACGCTACTGACATATTTCGTAAGTGCCTCATTTAAATGCGAGTAAACATTGAACAATATGCCACCAACACATTTTGAATACATATGGTACTGTGTTTCAATCTGACGTCAACCTAGACGAAATGTGAGGCTGTATTCTTTGTCCCTATTTATTATTAGCTGGTTTCTTACAAGAGTAGCAAATTAGCGTGAAGTTTGTACATATCCCTATACTACGTACATGTAGCTATGCCGCCTAATAATAACTGCCCCCACCTGCACGGATTTTTTAAAATGTATATATGATATTTGAGTGGGTGCTGGCCACCTGATGTAAAGTGGTCTCTGCAGCCCATGGTCACCCACGTCCAATATCAACTAGAATATAAATTATATCTAAGCTAGTACGCGGATGCGTTGCTACTCATGAGGACTAAAATGATCACCTCAAGTTAGTGTGTCCGACAACCACACCTCCCCAACGGAAACATAATTCATAATAAACATGTATTCACGGCGAGGTATGAGGGTGGCGGTGGTACTTCCCCGGGCACTTTCTAGTTCTTCCTAGTTAAAGTATTTTAAAATAATTTCATTTCTTAAGTAATCTACTTCACTATCTTTCATGTGGACGGACATTATAAGTAAATAACAGAACTCCGATCAACGTACCTTACCATGTTTGACCTGGTTGTTTTACCTTGAAAATAACTTTGACAGTAACTGCTGTGTGGTCCCATCTGACCGTTATGATGAAATGCACTTTGTACAAGTGAATTTAGACAAGATACATTTATTTAACTATTTAAACAATACTGTCATTTCTACTATTGGGCAACTAATTAGAAACTGCCCTGAAATAACAGAAATTTCTGCTAGACAGCGGAACGCGTCATAAATACCCCGTAAGTACGATTTCAATTTTATAGTAGCTACAGGTAGAAATAGAAATAAGTACATACATACTTCAGCGATGATAGCCGGGTGGCTAAGCATTCGGCCTCTTCGAGAGGTCCGGGTTCGAAACCCCGCTGATGACTTTTCTAAAGCTATGTGCGTTTAAAAAAAAAAAAAAAATCTGCTGAGACGGTGAAGGAAAACATCGTGAGGAAACCTGCATGCCTAAGAGTTCTCCATAATGTACTCAAAGGCAGGAGTCCGCCAAACCGCACTTGGCCAGCGTGGTGGAAGAAGGCCAATATACTTCTCGTTCTGAGAGGAGACCCGACCCAGTAGTGAGTCGTTAATGGGTTGCAAGCAAAATGCTGTTGCGTTAAAGGTAAATATCGTAAGGAATTCTGCATGCCTGATTGCACTTCAAAATGGCATGTGAAAATCGCCATTCTGAGAGGAGACATGATTCTGCAGTGGGTAACGAATGGAGTGCAGAAAGAGTCATTCGAGTCATTAGAGCTCGACCGGGCTCTAACGCAATCCTCATAAACCGTCGTGAAGCACTTCTTTATGTCTCGTGTATCGGTTAAGGTGGTCTGGTTGCCGTAGTTACTTAATTCAGGCGACTGTCTTAGGTTTGTATTAATAAATTACAGCCGTCTGGAATCCTGGAATACATCTTTGGAATTCCCTTCCCAAAACTATCCGTCTCACCAAATCCCTACAATCATTCAAACACCAAGTAAAACTTCACTACCTAAAATCCCGACTCATCTCTCTTTTTTCCCTTGTTTCCCTAAATTATTGTGTTCGCGTCTTCTACTATCTATATTTATTTTTGCATGTACACTCTACCTATTTCTTTCTTCTTTTGTCCAACTCCTTACCCTTCGGTTGTCTGGAAGAGATCGCTGTGAAGCGATAAGACCGCCATTTGAGTTCGGTTTTGTATATTTTCATGTCTTTTTATGTATTTATGTGTACAAAAAAGAATTAAATAAATACTACTCAAGACATAACGCGCTCTCTAGACATACATTTTGTCCCCGTAAGGACGTCTTGAGTTGCGTTTTAAGGAAGTTCTGTTTATTGACGGATAATATACGTATATAATAGACGGATATACGGAACTTAGTCTACGTGAGTAACTTTAAAATTGATTTATAGGGAATCACTAGAAGTGCCGCCTCTCTCGTAAACTGAATTCACAATTTCCTGCCTTCTGTTAGTTATGCCATGACAAATAGTTTATTCAAATCTTATCGTAATCTTATAGCGAAAAAAAAATTACATTTTATAAATTACGTTAGCCAGCTTAGTGTTTAAACCGGTCAGAACTGTCCGAACTAGATAGATATTTAATTTAGTCCAAATATGTTAGAAGATTGATATCAGGAGATCCGGCTGATCATTCATCTTAATACCAAAATAACGCATGACATTGACATTATAACAAAAAGGCGCACAATCACATCTCCAAAAGCATATTATCATGTCATCAATTAAATAAGCAGTAGAAACGTTGGAGTACGATCATGGATGTATATACCGCCGCTCTCATTACCTGTATCGGGTTTTTCATGTGGTAGAGTCGTCAGAGTTCGCCCGGGGCGGTACCACCGCCACCCTCATAACCCACCGTAAAGCAACATGTTCTTCATGTATTGTGTTTCGGTTGGGGAGGTGTGGTTGCAGGAGAAACTATATTCGAGGCGCTCATCTTAGTATTCATGGGTAGCAACGCACCCAATACGACCTCAAATGGGATCAACCTTAAATTTGAGACTGGATGCTGGTATCCATGAGCTGCAACGACCACTTAATATCAAGTGGCCTGCATGCCCGTATGATATTAAAAAAATCTGCTTCCAATAGTTATATATACCACTATATATAACCATGGAAGTATACAGTACATACATATGAATGATGATGATTTTAATGATGATGATGATGATGATATAATGATGATGATGATGCTTGATGCTTTTTAATGTCATTTATGCGTTGGCATGGGTTGTAGTGACCTCTTATCATCACACCTGCATGCCTAGATCTACCTTAGAATTAAATTCTTTATATATCTGAATCAACACGATTTACAGTTAGGCCGTTGGTCCCGCTCGTTATCGACGATTAAACTTGTTAAAGTCTAAAATTTGTCGAAGGTGCTACCGGGAATCGGAAACAGCGTAGTTAAGAAAGCTCCGGGTCTTTCTCTGTTGTGTGGGGCTATCCGTGAGACCCCATTCCCAACTGTGGGGCATAAAAAGGACATCCTGACACGTACCTAAATGCAAAATTAAAACAAGTAGGTAACCCATGCTCCATCCTACTAATAATAATAATACGAAAGTGTTTCTGTTTGTCTGTCTTTCTATTACCTCTTAACGCTTAAACCGCTGAACGGCTTTAAATTAAATTTGACACGAAGATAGTTTCAATCTTGAGAAAGGACATAGGAAATAGTTTTATCCCAGAAATCATCCCCTAAGGTGAAATGTTATTCTTGAAGATGGGACTTTAAATAGCTTAATTACGCAAGCAAAACTACGCAAGCATTAGTACCTAATAAATTCAGTCAAGCTATCCAAACTAGATATTTGTCTAAAAAATCAGAGATCGACATCAGGGGATCCGGCCGATCGCTCATCTCAATACAAAAACAATGCGTGACATTGACATTATAACCAGAAGTGACGTACAATCGCATCCACCAAAAAGCATATTATCTTTTAATTTATTTAATTCACTCCTCTAATTATATACAATCGTCAAGGAACGTGAGTTATCGTGACGCTTCTGACATACAAGGTAGTCTTTTGTGGCATCGTCATTGCTTGTCAGATATAATACTGGAGTAACCTTTTCTGTACAAAGATTCTAACGAGCTTTCAAATCATGTTAGGTCCCCCGCAGTCGCCCTCTTTACTATGGTGAAAGGGAGGCAGGGTAGACCTATAGAAACCGGTCGTACAGCACTATTATCGAAGAGTTGTAATCAGATGTAATCACAGAACTACGAATGATTTTTTCGTTACAATGGTTTTTGTTGATTTTTTATCGATATTCGACTCAATGTCAAAGATCGTCGTACGAATTGACATTAAATTAAGGCATAATTACTGGATTCTCAATTCTTAGGGTGTCCTTGATAATAAATGGACGGATGGTTTGAAGAAATATGATTTTTTACACGTTCCACTATGTAGTAAACATGTTTAGTTATAATGGATGTCTCTCGTCTAAGATCCGGGATGGTTATGATTTGGAATGAGAGATAAACATAGGTTAGGAAATTTTCCAATGTCTATATTTTTTATGTCTTAACAGGTTTTAGTTTACCACGAAAATGCGGATTGGTAGACGTACTGGTGATTCAGTTGGGGAGGTGTGATTACGGGATTTTTATTCAACTTGAGATCGGATGTGGGTTTCCAGTGAACACTTAACATCAGGTGGCCTGCATGCCCGTTGCTACTCATAATTACAATAAAAAA
>DWOE01000026.1:0-10848 GCA_018250815.1 Potamanaxas melicertes
CCTAGAAAATAGTCCTTCTTATAGTACAACATTAGTTAACAATCGGCGTCCCAAATGAATGTTTAATTTTGTAGGCATAAATAAAGGCATAGATTTTAATGAATTATGAAAATAAAATTAACATTTCTTTCAAATGAAAGAAAAAAAGACAGTAAGGTGCCAAGTAAGTAAAAGTAAAACGGTGCTCGAAACGAGTTCATCGCAATATCTCAAAACTTGACCGAAACAAGCGGTGACTGCAATTTAATATTCAAAATAGACTTCCCGATCGTAAATCCAGCCTAAGTACTAATAAATCTCCGAGTATTAAACTGTATTGAGCAAGTCCTACAAGCTTGTCATTAATATTTTATTGAACAATAAATTCATGTGTCCTTGTTTTTATCTCAGTGTTTCAAGAAATCTGAATCAATCACAATTTCTATTATACTACAAAAATTACAAAATTCACATGGATAAGGAAAAACATTATCTAAAATTACCAATTTCTCAATACAATATTTAAAAAGTCAATCTTGAAGACCTTGCTTTCCATACTTACTTCCTAATTTTAAATTACTTAATTCCTTAAACATATTACGTAACTGTCTTTTATTTTAATGTTATTTTAATGTAAATTGAAATAACTTCAAAATTTGAAATATTAGAAAATAACAGCAATAAGTGCTCAATATTCATAATTCTCCAGAAACTGCTACCGTCAAAGCCAACATTATGAATACAGATTGTGGCGTTGTAACCTGAAACCCCTTGATAACATGCAAGTTTCCAGGTATTTCACGTATTAACATACATGTCGACATCACTTGGATCGACAAATAAGAGCTGTGAAGTGCGGTGGCAATGAACCCGCAACACGGAAGCTCCAACAGAGCCATCATCATTAATCACGTATCACCGGACACAAGGGACTTTCCTTTTGTGTTGTGCCAATGCGGTTTCTACGATGGATGAAAGTTCAAGGAGGAAGATCAATTTAATATCTATTGCAGATACACAATCGACATCTATTTTAGATATAGATAAGAATGTAGCGGCTTCTGAAACCTATGATGGGAGATTACCGGTAAGGAATAAGGAACTCCTTGGAAGTTCTTCTCAACGCAAGTCTCTTAACGTAGTTCGGCACTTGAGTAAACAGGATGTTTACAGGCAATCTGATGTTTAAGTCGTCTCTGTAGCCCATAGATATGTCCAATCTTAAATAGGACAGAAGATCCTTTCAAGATCGTACGTGGTTGCGTTGCTACTCATGAGCACTAACGATGGTCGCCTCGTGTAGGTGTCTCCAGCACCTTAAAGGACTTTGCGATAAAAAGGCCGATTGTTCGACACCTCATATGATTGCAAGTTCTTCTTCATTCATTCATTATTGTTCATAACATAACATGCGACATGGTATCGCATTGAACGATTGCTATTAAAACAAAATGATGTATGTCTCTGTACTTGTCAGATTACCTGTGTTTTAAACAATTTGAATGCACGCTCTGTTATTCGATCTGTATTTCTACTTCACTGCCCCGAATGGTTCTTTCTATACGACTAAAAACTTCAGCTGTTTAATGGATTGAATTGAATGGAGTTTTATGATCATTATGACCCAACATTTTTAAAAGTAACTCTACTAACTTTTTCATCGCAATGTGATGTTTGAGACTTGTATTGTTTTTAACCGCGATCATAAGTTTCAGAGGCAATGTAATTCAAGTGCTCAAAAAATTAAATAAACTACCAGGCAATAAAAAAGGAATAAAACGATCGTTTTATGGAGCGCAGGCCCAAGCGCCGCGGAGTGTAGTTATTTATTATCTACGCGAAAGACGCGACTACTGGCTGCGCCTGCGCATGTCCACATAATGATCTACACGCAGGGTTGTCTAATACACAAGATAGTATGGAATTACATACTACCTAATATGTAAATTAGTAATGAATTTAACGAGAAGTAAGGAAGTTGAAATCCTTTCAAATTGCTCACTTTCCATTGCTGAACGTAGATTCTCACCACAATATATCTCATCACATTAGGAGAATGTCCGGCCATACATGACCATGTCAGTCATCATCTTTGTTCTACCATTCAAAACAAAACTTAAAGCAGTCGATAATTCTACCGAAATATTTCGACATACCTTAAAAATATATAGTTTCGGTTATAAAAAGGTGAAAAATTGAGAATTATCAATAGGTCCCGACAGCCCTGTCTTCAAGCAGGCAACAACATTGTACACCGGCAAAATTACCGAACAATTTCTTCGTTAAAATCTTTCCTCCGAAACTTTTCTCCAATTTCGAATATAACGTGTCTTCCGGAAGTTCGATGTAATGGCCAAGCGAAATTATATACTGCACCTCATCGGCATTACCGAAATATAATCGCTAAATCCACGCATTTTTATAAAATTTACCTCGATACTTATACTTATGGAAACACTAAATTAATCCATAATTATCAAGAACATAAAATTTTAAGGATATTTTTAACAGGAAATTATTTTGTGAAACCAAAATTAGGAGCAATGAACCCGTATTAAAACTTTTAGAAGCTTGTGTTAAAATGACACGTGTTAATCATGAATCACATTAATGACCCTACAAAAACATAATTAGCAACATGTATGTATAACAATATAATTCACGAAACAGATATTGTATACAGATTAAGAGATACCAAACGTATTTATAGTAAAGAACAAAAAATTGAAAGTTTGTATCTAATCTTGATACATGTCTCTATTGCAGACGAAACTATTGATTATGTTGATTAATGCCCATCAGATAGCCACCAAATTGAATTCCGATAGGCTACCACTGTCAGTTACAAATGATGGCGGCCTCTCGACGGAGGTTTGTAATGAAGACGGTGTTTTTGTGTGTGATGCCGATGCAGGTAATTGCGAAAAAGTTGTTGCTGCTCTGTAATTGTATTTGAGTAGCTAAATAAAAGAGTATTAGAAGAAAGAGGAACGTTATCTCAAGTTTTTGCTTTGTTTGTCCTACGTTAAATAATTAGATGGATTATTTCAATGACTTTCGAATGCATTTGGAAATGTTTCTGTACAGTAAATCTTTTTTATTTTTTACTTGCGATTGATATTATTCAAAATGCCTTTATATGAACAAACCATTGTTTGTTTTTCAACACACTTCTTGATTATTCCGAGGCTTTTGGCCTCCTTCCAAATGGTCCGAAGAATTTATATCATATTGTGGCCATTGTCTTAGCTCTTTTACAAAATTCTTTATATTTTACGGTATACCCGTAGTGACTCGTATGTGTGTAGACACATACTCGTATATACGAATAAAAATGTATGAGAAAACGCTATTATTACATATTAATTTTTTGTTCAATCGTCTTAATTCTTTACTTCTTTTACCAGTAACATGTTTATACCAACTGCAGGTAGCATTGGAGATTGTTCTAAGTTTATATTCCCCACATTTACCGTTACATGCGTAGGCTCTACGTTCCGCTTATTTCCAATCCAAGACAACTTCAAAAAGATCAAGAACTTCGAAAAAAGATAACTTTACTGTTACCATAAACGAAGGTGATTTTTGTTAATTAGCGCACCCACGCAATATCTGCTCTCGACACGGCTACTGACATCAGGAAACATGATGACAGTAGCACACACTTGATTAAACAAAATAAAAACCGATTCAGTGAGTTGGATTTAATTTGAACGCTCGAATATATTTCTTGTGTGACTTCCTTCTAGAAAGGACTTCAGATGCAAATTTCAAACGATTAGGTCAAGGTAGAGTAAATTCAGATTACGTGAGAACAAAAATACAAATACCTATTGGAATATGACTGAGTAGCAATCTGGGATAAGGTTGCTTGAATTAGGTATGAGAATTCAAAATGGAGCTCGTTTTCCGCGCGTTTTGTGACCTAGGGTCGGATCTTCTCTCAGAATGAAAAAAAATGCTGGACTACACATGCCTTTCAGAACATTGTGAAGAACTCTCAGGCATGCAGATTTCGTCACGATGATGTCCTATATCTATAAATTAGATGACATCATTTTTAAAACGCACGTAACTATGAAACTGATCTATCAAAGGTAATAACTACCCTGCAATTAAACTAATTAAAAAAAGGAAAGTAATGACAGACGAGCGAGAGTGTGAACTCATCAACAAACGGGACCAAATCGCTGTTTTACAAGTGACCAGTGTAATTAATGATTACCACTTATCCTCTTTGTAACTGTCAGAAGGGCATTTTCTTTTTCATTAAACCACAACTATATCGAGTGTGGGTGCCACAATTAAAACTCAGATAACGATTGACCGGCAAATGGACCCGGTTTCCGTTCAGGTTTGTATAAATTCGACGGTAAGAGAATCAAAAATTAAATCTCAGTTGGCGTTAAAATTATTTAGCTCTGATAAAATTTTCTATACATGAAGCTAATAGGTTATTGATATAAAAGAATAAATAAAACAATGAATATGCAACGATGAATCTATTATCTTTAATGATTACAACGATTTATCCTTCTATACGTTACTGAACTGAAACTCTGAAATTGTATGTGCCTTAAATAAAGAATCGCAACGCGTCACGAGACGAGATTGTTAGGTATTAATAATACACAAAGCTTGCGCTTTCTGTGACTGAAACAGTGTCTTTAATAGATGGAAACAAAATGTTACACAAGTAAATCTAAGATAAGTATGTCACACGCCTAACATCAAAATTATATCACCTAATAAACATTCTCACATGTTTATTATTAACTTCAGCAGCCGTACAACACCGATGGACGGTTAATTTCCATATGAAGATTAACTTTTCACACGGACAGTCCATTAATAGAGATCACAAACACCGAAAGAACCGTAAATAAGAAGCAGAAACCGATATAATTTTTGATATTAAAACATTATACACAATTAGAGAAACGGTAAGCTATGAAAAAAAAACCTTTCCCACCGCCAAAACTTATGGCTGTCCTTCCCTGTACGTTCTTTTACGTATAAGCTAGCTATAAGATCGTCTTTTGTCTTATCATCGTAAAACAGCTAATCAAAAGGAAGGTGTAAACGGAGCACTTCTTTAAAGCTAGCGACGCAACCAAGCCATCGTTTAATAGGCAACGATGACCGCTTATCATCAGGCGGGCCTTTTGTACTAGTAATGTAAACAGTAAACAAAAACCAAGTCCCCGCCTTCACAATTCCCTCTTTGGATGAACTACACCGCACCGCCTACAAATTACATGTATGAAAACAAAAATATAATTTAAAAAAAAACTTCAAGTAAAATACATTTTGTTTTGTGTGAAAATTCGTGGCATTTCAAGATGTTTATCTTCAACAATTCCAGCCAATGTAACGCCTTCTCATACATTCTTATAAGATAATAATTCTTTACGTTTCAATTATCAATATGAAGATCGATCATGTGTCCCATTGCTACCGCCAAGAAAATATCATATTTCGGGGCTTCCATACGTTTATTCCATTAGCCTCCGGTCAATAATTATCACGGGACCCGATAAAGGTAATTAATAAAAATGTCTCTTATGAATAAACATAAGGCTTTTTACCGCTGCCGAATGATTGTAATATTTTAACTCTATATTTGATGTATATAAACATTTATATCTGTGTTGTAAAATTGAATATCGCCTGAACTAGGCTACTATTCGGGTTAGCTTTATTTGTATATCCTTTTACAATTGTTGGTTCCTCACGTGGTCCTTATGTGTAGCTAATCCAGTAGATAACATATCCTAGATAACATAAGGAAAGTGCGCAAATGCGCGAATGCACAATAGCCATGGTGCATATGCGCGACTATCAAATGCCGTACTTCAGGAGATTATTAAAATAGTTGTTGGTATCGCATTCCTGAGAATTCTTCATAAAGTTCTCAAAAGCATTGACCTCCTTCTCATTCTGCCGAAAGACTTGACATTGCAGTAGGTCACTATTGAGTTGCAGCAATCAGGATGAAATAACAGAAATAGTGAGTAACAGGTGGACTATCCGTTTACCAAAAGATGGGACGTTATATAACGCCACTTTAAAATTCACACCTCACGTCAGCTTCGGATGCTTCCACTTGCTCGGGCATCAAACCCCTGGAGCTGCTAACAAAACTCCTTCCAAAAGTTCTCGTCTGTTCAGAAAAAACTCCCCAGTAACCCGATATTGAGCACGCATTATCTGTTGCGTTTCACGAACCAACGACTCGGATAGGATGACACTATCCCAAGATGATGGCGCATACAAAAATCAACCCTACAAATTATGCATTGAAATCAATTTTGAACGATGGAGCGAGTGCTTTTAAAATGTAATACAAGGAAAATAAAAGCTTAAGAACGATACTAAGCGGTTAAGTGCGTTCGGACAATTTTAACTTTGCAGCCGATGGGAGTGAGTTTGAACTCTAACGTGTAGGTCATAGGAATTTTTTCGTGTGTATTGTGAGGAACAAAGGTGGTCACAAAAGGGGTCTACGGGCGGTCTTATCCGCGTGTTCTGTAAATATTAATAAGCTATATAGGACCGATTAATACACGGGAACAAGAAGCCGAATTTTGGTATCACGTGGTGCTATGATAAGTTGGTATGGTATATGGTAATGTTTCCATGTGTCTTGTAACTGGAAGGTTTATGATATTATTATAGGTTTTACTTACATTTAAGTATTTCAGAAAACAGAAATCGAATGACAATGTGGTTGTAAATTATATTTATAATACCCGTTCTATAATTTTTAACGGAAGTACTTAATTTTAACTGATATTCAGAAAGAATTAACTAGGATTATGACAAACCATGAACAATATTTTTAAGGCGTAGTTTTATTTGTTAAAGTAGCTTTCCCGGAGAGATTCGGACCTTTAGACCATCGAAAATTCGTGTTCTTTTGAATGTGGAAACAGACATAAATCGAATCATTTAAACTCTAATAAAACAATCCTGTTGCAAACGCTGACAAATGACCTCAAAGACCGTTAGAATTGTACTTCAAGAACACGATATACCATAGCCATCCCTAAATTAATTTCAAAAATGCTTGTTAAAACATATGTTAACATTAATCGTTCAGTGATTACTAAAAGACATGCAGATACAATACAGAAATTCTTTTCCCTTCCCGGCAACGTCATCGCCATAAAAAGTCAGACAAAAACATACCATGCAGGCCTTCAATTTCCCGGATACATACATATAAAGAAACCTATCAATTACTACACGTAATCTTAGCGCACAGAATCCGATATGCCATTGATCTTGAGGCTCAAGCATTCCTACGGTTTCGTTTAATCTCGAATATGGAATACGGTTTTTGTGCCTCTGTTTAAGCAGACAGTGAATGGATGTGTTTTCTGAAGCTATCGTAGTTGTTGATATGACAAATGTCAGTGAACAACGAAGACAGTACAAGAAAATAGAACATGTTAAACCTATGAGTTTGGAAGTAATCTATAAGTCTGTAAATAATGCTTTATATTATTGGAGAGACGATTAATAATAGTAATAATAGGATCTTAGATAATACTCATAATAATATAAATGTTGCATTTTTATCACAGGATAAAGCAAGTAAGGATTTCAGCAGCTGCGCTTATCTGACAAATATGCTGGTCTTAAGTCTGTAATAAAGAAAACTCACACTTGAAACGCGACTTGGCATTTCCTTAGGGAACAAAATGTCATACTTAAGAGGGCGTTCGTTATGCATTAAGCATTGTTTATTTATTGTTATGAACCTGAGTGTAACACTTAATGAATTATTTATTTGTTATCGCTCACAAAAAAAAACTCCAGTTTGTAAATAATACGCATAAAACGATCCGAATACAGAAATGACAATTTTCAATTCTTCTATTCTATTCCCACAAACATTAGCACAATCAGGAATTGAACAAATTAGGACAATTTAGGATATCTCAACGACCAAAGTAAAAGTTTTATAATCAGTTAAAATCTGTAAATTCTTATAATACAAGCCGTTGTTCCTCAATATCCCGGTACATTCCAATGCATTAGGCTTGGCGAAAGAAACGCAAGTGATGTATTCACATCAAACCTAGCATAAACTAACAGTACTTAACCGTCTGGGTTATGGCTGTGCGGCGGTTGAACGCGCTCAAACGATCCTCCTCGCTATTGCCGTGCGAACGGGCCTTTTTTTACTCGATCATTAGTCGACAATTAATGTAGGAACCGATGCACATGGGATATCGCGAGTAAACGCCTGTTTCCATTCGTAAACTTGTCTCGTCTCAGCTGCCTTCATTTTTGATTCAGCTTTAGGCTTTTGATTGATGTTTTCTGTTTGTTTTTGAATTGACTCAAGCCATGTAAACTTTAAATGGAATTTATTGGAAATTTAGTTTCGTTCAACAACCAAAATTAAACCGTCGATTTGTTTTCAAATGTCTGTTATATTCAGGAAATTACGTCTAAAATTTGAATTGATGACTCCATTAAAATTGAAGAAGACGCCCAATTTTATCTCATTTCGAAAACATCTTCTTACATAAAAAGCGCGTCTGATTTCTTTGCAACAGTATCATTGGTAAAGATGGATACGGTGAATACACTTCGTTGATTAACGTCCAGACTCATATCAATTGCCCTTTTTGCCATCGCTTGTTCGAACTTCGATGCTGCTACGTTAAAAAAGTCGAGAGCCACATCTTGAGTCATAAGGCCATTGACTCGTAGACGAGTTATTTTGTAATTAACACTCGATACACGGCGGGCGCGAACATATTGTGTTACAAAAAACATCCCATACAGATGTCGATATCATTACATAGTTTGGATAGATCACTGCTGTTCCTTTATACCCTTTTATAGTATTCGGCTCTTTCTGTTACTTATTCTTTATTGTATTGCCTCTATTGATTTTTTATCTGTGTCATTTTTTTCTTTTATGTGACCAATTAAGCGGACGAGTGTATTATTACAGCTTTAACTAACGCTAACTCATCTAAAATTTTGACCAATTATTTTTGGTGAAGAAAAGCTCAAGACAGATAACTGCATTTATTTCAACTACAATGAACTAACAAATTAGATAAATAGATAATTAGACAGATTAGAAGTGAAGCGAAATCTTTAAACCCCTAAGCGTAAGGCACACAACAAACATGAACATGAGATTTGGCACAGTATTATTAGTATTCTAGTTCACATTAAGGTCGAAAGGTATCAAATGAATACATAACATGCAAAAAATACATCCAGCAAAATTCAATCATTCAAATGTATTGGTATAATGTGCATGAAACAAGATTTAAACTAAATTATATACAATAAAGTGATAGACCAATAGCATTTAAGCTAAAAAATATTATAATTAATTGCGGTCGCATTTCGACCAATCGGCGATCACTACTCAAATGTCAATGCAACTAATACATTCCTTTAGAAAAATACCACTGGAATTCGCGACTCAAGACAGACATAAAAACCTACTTCATTAAAAATAAATAGTCCCTTGCTAAACAAGCTATCGCCGACCCAGTTCGTCTATTCCCTCGTAATAAGAATACCACTTAAGGTCGACAAAACCACGAATATTGGTCGAGATTTAACTATAAAAGGCGAGTGTAAATTAAACCTTAACCCCAGGTACTAAGGTGGTGGATATCGTGAAAGATGCAATCGAACCTGCTGGTTTTGCACGGATGCCTGCTTAATTGGGACTCGAATCGGACAGCCGAATAACGCTTTGCCGAACTATGTGTGACTCGTAAAAAATATTTGATTCTTACGCCCTTTGAAATACGATTGAAATTAAAGCCGCGAAAGATCTTATTGTTTCTAAGCCAATTATATTGGAAGATTTAAGAGATTCGGAGAGAATACACGAACCAACAAATTGGTCTCATATATCGATACTTGCAAGCCTTGAACCTGTTTCAGCACATTCTTGCTCGCAATTATCAAGAATTTGCTTACTTATTATAATTCCTGCTCGGTTTACAAGCGATAATTATTAGGCATTTCGAAAACCATGTGGTCGGTTAGTCATTTATTTAATGTACTTAAAACGGTGATGTTTCTTGAGAAAGTCATATTTATAATAAGTCTTAAAGAACAAAGTAAAGTTTACTCACAAGTAATTAAAATAGCAAGAATTATCACAGATTTATTACATTAATGCACAAACGATTATGACCTTTCATCATTATGGTGCTGTTATAGAACGCAGATCTGAGACGACCAACTTAGAGCTTATAAGTAACGCTTCTACATCCTACTTCAAATAGAACTTCCAATCAATTTAAGGTTAGACAGTGATCATCAAACTACCTGGAGATCATCTAACCACCTGCTACATTGTCAACCTTTCTAACTGTAAGGGTAAACAATAGTATACAACTAATACACTATGCAAAACTACTTACCTCAAAGCGCATTCATCCACATCAGTCTCGCACATGTACCCGGTAAAGGTGGGCGGACACTCGCACGTGTAGGAATTGAGGCCGTCGACACATGTGGCGCCGTTCTGGCAGAGGTGGCCGGGACAGTCGTCGATGTCGATCTCACAGTTCTGACCGCGGTAACCTGCAGAGGAGAAGATGATGAAGTAAAAGAATATAGTTAGATAGTCTCCGCTATGCCTAAGAAGTTGTAACTTGGTAGGTGGTAGAGTCAGTAGAGCTCGCCTGTGGAAGTACCACTGCCATATTCATAAACTGCCGTGACGCATCATGTTTATTATCATCACGCCGATTATTGGAGGCAACCATCTTAACCATCGTACGACTTCAAATAGAACATCTATCGTATTTGACATTAGACGTGGTTGGGCCACAGGGACCACTTAACATCAGGTGGCCTTCATGCTCGTTT
>DWOE01000027.1:0-10843 GCA_018250815.1 Potamanaxas melicertes
ATAAAAAAAAAATTAAAAAATTAAAAACTTGTTTTACTGCATGTTGTTACCGAGGTACCTTTTTTTTCTGTTCCCTTCTTAGTCTTCTTCTGAACATGAGTATCTCTCAATTGACCCCACTCCGTTCGGTCCTAGGCCCTCTGGATCCAACGGTTTTTTGAAGTTTTCTTCAGATTATTAGCCAGGCCAGATGCTGGAAGATAGATTGTTTTTGCCAAGACCCTATTCGTAGACCTTTTTTCCATCAATTCTCGGTCCTTCGAACGATGTCCAGCCCATTGCCACAGCATCAATCAAAGGGTCGATTACTTCGTCAATTATCTTGTTTTAATGAAAAACTCAAGATCTCAAATTTGCACGTAAAATACACGTATAACGTAATTTTGTAAGTGAACTGCTATGTTTGCAATTGTTTCGTTACCAGTAAAGTATTTTAAAATAGTGCATTTAGAAACATTTAAACAATTATGTTTCTAAATGCACTCTTTTATAGTGACCATATATAGAAATTAAATTAAATTACATTTCCCATCACCCATCGCTTTCTTCGTCATAATGAGACAGGGCCAAGCGTGTTTCTATTTAAATGTTCCTAACAGTCAATGAGAGGGACTCATCAATAAAAACTTCGTGAAACATTAATAACACTTTACTTAACAGAACGGTACGAGAAATCGAGAGCAGTGAGTGTTCTGATGAACAAATAACTCGTGTTTCTCTATTTATTGGTAACAACAGTGTTTTCTAAAATAAGCGTTTTTTCATATAAGGAGATCATGAAAACAGAAAAGGCACGTGATGGTCACCGTCACGTATTGATACACCAGAAAAGTCGCTACAGCTGGCTTTGAAGAACCCCCTTTTTTGACTCCATTAGTGACCTTAATTACATTAATTTCCTTAGTTACATTTTTAAAGGTCCGTGAAGGCTACCAAACCGCACTTGGTCAGCGTGAGGGTCTTAGCTTTATATCATTTTCACTGAAAATCTGATGACTGAAGATTTTGAATCCAAAGAACAGAGCTGTTATACCGTCAATAATGGCAATGCCGCTTGCAAAAACTGTGACCAATGGACACTAAAGCAAATGTAACTAGGGTTGCATCACGCGTTTCATCCATACCAACCATAAGCATTTTACAACAACAAAAGCTTTAAACAATTAAACAAAATGATAGGAAAGCGCAACCCTGCACAATAGAAAGCGGATGTTCATAAACGGCTTGAACTTTACATTATTAGTGTGAACCATTTTAGAGAACGGTTCCGTATAGCATTATTTAGCCGAAGCACCTCACATTACGGCATTTAACAATATCTAAACACTGGCATTGTCTTCCACGTTAGACACGGGCGATGCAGCCCTGAGCTGTCTGCGTAGGTGGGACATAGATGTAATAGTCACAGAAGTTGAGTTGTCTAAGACTGATACTTTTATGCCTAAATCCTACCAGAGTAAAACCACTAGAGGCAACTCAAATTTTCTCCTTGTTTTAATAACCATTTTAATTAAAATATTTTTTTTATGAGCAATAATAAATACAGCTGCACAATAGCCGCACTGAAATTATCTGTAAAACTTCAGACCAGATTAGAACATATTCATAACAGACATTCAAAAGTCATCCTTTATCTTCGAGAAATTCTATTTTAGGCCTTAATCAGCAATGTCATCTCTGGTTTGAATCCAAAATCCTTAGTAAAGTCACATGCTATCTACCAATGCGCAATGTTGAGGGGTCAAGAGCTTATAATTAACAACTATTGAATTTAAGCACCCTTGTCCATAAGCACTTGTCCCTTGCACTTGGCATGGTGGCCTAAGGTTTGTATTAATAAACATCTCTCAAGACATCAGGCGCTCTTAAATGTGACATTTCACTCCTTTTGACAACTCTTGAGTCGTGTTTTAAGTGTGAGTTCTGTTTATTAAAACGGGCCTTAGAGTTTTCTCTAATATGCTGTGGGGTATTATACAATCCACGATTTTGCAAATTTTGAATCCTTTTAGGATTTTCTATAACTGAGCAAATGGCGTTCGCTGAAGTGTTTAAGGCAATCATAATACCTGCCTGTTGAATAATCAAGGGAACTGTGCTTTTAGCGAAGTGTACCTGAATCCAGCTACTGGAGAAGTGTGGAACGAGGGCGACCTCATTCCCAACCCGACCCTGGCGCGAACGTTGGAAATCATCGCGGAGGATGGCCCGGAGGCGATGCACAACGGGTCCCTCACTACGGCCCTCGCGAAAGACATACAGAGCTTCGGTGGAATCATTACCGAAGACGACCTGCGGAATTACAAGTAAGAATCATGTTCAATATTTCACAAGTTCATAAGTGAAACCTTGTACCTACCAAGACTTTGTACGTTAATTCATGCTTAACTATAGATAATTTTAATAGGGTCATTACAATGAGTCATTAGAAAATCTTGAGAAGTTTTTTGAGTTATAACCGTGTCACAGAACTTTTCTAATCTAAAACTGTCTTTGTTCCCAATTGTTGTTTTTCCAACACTTAGCTTTAATTCTCTCTTTAGCAGGCAGTTAAGCAATTAGTTTGTTGTCAATCTTGTTGACAATTACGTACTTTATTACTAGCGTAAAATAAAGTCCACTTTTAAATCTCCGCAACCCTAACTGACCCACTGGGATACGCTAGCCAAAATGTGGGTTGGCGGACATCACATGGATTTGAGTATCACTTGGGTGCGTTGCTACTCATGGGGGTTAAAATGGTCGCCTCAGGTTAAGTATCACCGGCAACCATACCTTCCCAAACGATTCACATAACATAATCTTTCACGGCTGGTTATGAGGGTAGCGGTGGTACTTGCACTGGTGAGCTGTAATAGCTCTACCACCTACGGTGTTCTATTTGTGTTCAGAGCGGAATGGCAAGAGCCGATCGCGGTGCCCGTGACAGACGATCACACGTTGTACTCGGTGCCGCTGCCCGGTTCAGGTTCGGTGCTCGCGTTCATCCTCAACATGCTGCGCGGCTGGGTGGGCGAAGGCACTATCGCGCCCGTCGACGGCGACCTGTACTGGCACCGCGTCGTGGAGACGTTCAAGTACGCGTACGCGAAACGCACCGGCCTCGGCGACCCTACACGCTCTAGCCCCAGCGAGGAAATACCGTTCGATATACGAGAAGTACGTTTGAGCTGTTCTTTTTTTTTATAAATGTCTAGCAAACGGACAAGCCACCTGATGTTATGAAGCCTAGTTATCCTAAGCTCCCAAAATCAGCAAACCGAAGTCGCATTGGGCTGGCCACATCGTTCGAAGGACCAATATCCGATGTGTAGGAAAGATCCTAGAATGGCGACCACGTAGGCGAGTGAACCGCCCTCCCACTAGGCGGACCGACGAACTGAGGAAGACAGCGGGTATCGGCTAAATTCCGCTGTCGTCACCGAGTCATCAGTCAATTTGGCGGTGGCCTGTAATCATTAAGGAAAACATTACCTTTCGAGGGACATTCTATTCTATATTAGACGTCCTCATCTTTGTTGTGCGCGCCTTTAATGTCCTTTATGGCGGTGTATGAAGAATGAAAAATGGATGACGCTTACTTTGAACGAGTGGTAAGGAATATGTAGTCTGTTTGCGTATTCCTTTCGGTTCAAATCTTAATACACAAACAAAAGAACCTAAGATTTCATATCTGGAAAGACCAATGAAGTCAATATTTGAGATGTGTGTAGAGATACTGTGTACAACTCATTATTGAACTACTGCTCGGTCGGGGCTCTTCTCAGAACGAGTCCTTGGTCCACCACGCTGAACAACGTACTGGTTGGCGGACTTCACATGCCTCTGAGTACATTACGGAGAACTCTAAGGCATGCATGTTTCCTCGCGATGTTTTCCTTCACTTTTATAGCGGATGATATTTAAGTTTTTAAAACGCACATAACTTGGAAAAGTCATTGATGCGTCAACCCCGGTGGGGTTCGAACCCAGACCTCTCAGATAAGGGGCCGATTTCTTAGCCACTGGGCTGTCATCGCTTTGTGTAAAGATACTAATAGCGTTGAATTTTCAGTTAGAACGTAACGTGTCCTCTCCAGCGTGGGCTGCCGCATACAGAAATTTGGTGGACGATAACCGCACGTTTTCTGACTGGAGACACTATGGCGCATTGTTCGAAGGGGCTGATGACCACGGCACCGCGCAGATAGTGGTCGTGGCACCTGACGGAAGTGCTGTTTCCGTTACAAGCACAATTAATTACATGTGAGTACATTTTCTGTGTGACAAAGCATGTCCTATTTACCTTGAATACGCACAATCTACAATTTTTGCAACGTAATATTATATCATAAAGGTATGATAAATTATCACTATATAAAAAGTTCATAGTCATCGGGTAGGTATATCACTTTTTACATAAGATATTAATATTTTTTATCAACGAAAGTATAATTTATTTTATTTATTTATTTATTTACGCTTTATTGTTTTTTTAACAGTGGGCAATAATTAAATTATATCTAAATTTAATCAGATATTCAGCACAATAACATAAACACCGTGTTACGTTACACTTAAAGCAGAAATAGAATGGAACAATTTATAACAAAATATCGTAATATTAGTAAACAATTGTGAGCGTCATGTAGATTGTTTTTGTTCGCTATTTACAGTTGGGGCTCGCAGAGGCGATCGAGAAGTTTGGGCATAATGCTGAATAATGAAATGGATGATTTTGCCATTCCTCATCGCACGTCCACTTATGGTCTGCCACCGTCACCTGCGAACATGCTTGCTCCAAATCTGCAACCGCTTAGCTCGATGACACCGAGTATCGTGGTCACCGGAAACGGCACGGTCGCTATGGTACTTGGAGCGGCGGGTGGTACTAAGATCACCACTCAAGTGGGGCTGGTTTGTATATTTTTTTATGTTTAATGAGTAGCAAACGGGCGTGTAGGCCACCTGATGTGGAGCGGTCTCTGCAGCCTTTCTATTTACGCAGTCATTTTGTAAATGTCTTGTATTTCTGTTGAGAGATTGTGGTTCCCGAAGAATGTGATGTCTACACATCCAATGCATTGGTCTTCTTTGTAGTTGGATGTGTTTGTCCATGGAATACATTAGATGACCTGTACTGATGACCTTCAAAACATTAACTTATACATCGCTGCAGCCTATGTCTGTCACATAAATGTCTGCCCCGGCCGGGAATCGAACCAGGGATCCATCGCTTTGTAGACAACGTCACTACTAACTAGGCTATAGGGACAACAAATTATTAGGAAATTTGTCGGCGGAATGCATTTGCCTATTAATACATTATGGAGAACTCGTAGGCATTCAGATTTCATCACGATGTTTTCCTTTACCGTTACAGGAGGTAATATTTATTGAATGTAGTAGAGTTGAAGACATTCCAACATTATTTGACGGAGTATGTCCGAACGCGATCCTACAGGCACAAGTAACAAGTACTGATTACTGTATAGTATACTGCGATGTACAGTTTTTTGGGCGAATGTACAGAACAGAACTCCCGCATCGGAAGAGGCCAAAAAACTGTACATTTTAATCACATTGGGTCTTTGTAAACGTTGATTTAGGGCTTTTTGTTTCATTGTATATCATGTCCAATTTGTTTTTCCTTTACGTTTTAATTCCTATGTGGAATTTAAAAAAAATTAAACGCACATAACTTACAAAAGTCATATAATCGTGAGAACGAAAATAATCGTCTCAAGTATAGTATGTCCGGCAACCAAACCTCACCAAACGAAATACAATTCTTGAGGGAGGGAGGGTATTCCCCAGGTGAGCTATATGGTGTTTCCTATAATATCGTCAGTTCGAACATCGCCCGCTATAAGACACACACCTAATTTATGTTCCTTCCTAACCTTCCTTTCTGGTAAATTCATTGATTTTAAAATTCGAAATATCCAACGACAATTCTCACAACAGAGTAAAATGCAATCGTAGATAACAGCGGGAAGACGTTGGACAGAGCAGCAAATATAAATACAGGACAAGAGTAAGGGAGAGGGCAGGATATAAAGTCATAAATATCGCACAGCTGGTGTTTGGTTACGAACTTTTTGCAGTGTCATTAAAATTGTTTTCGAAATTCGTTGACCTCAGTTTAAGGTTGTCTGCCGCAAAATACGTTAAAGTTATTTAATGTAGGAGAATAAATATCAGTATTTCATTTTCACTAGCTTAATTTTCTGAAGCCGTACTAATTACTATTAACGTAATAATACGTTCAATGCATTTCAATACTATGTATGTATTTACAGTCGCTCTATATGCAATATCTGAATAAAAAGTATCTTATATCAAAACTTTTAACGAAAGGTACCAACCAACCCGCTGGACTGAACTTATTAAAAAAGCGACGGAGTCTTCAATGACCCAATGACCGTAACGCCTGTGACCGGAGGATATGGGAGCACATCGCCAAGAAAGCAATCCTTGCAAAAGATGATCCATCAGACACCTCTCGGTGTAGCTCGTCATCGCAACCGAGACCACTCTGACAAGAGTGCCCGACTAAGAAGAGGATAATTTACAACTATTGTTGTTACATGATGCTATATATGTAGTTGTTACATGGTGCTATATAGTTATTGTATTTCATGCCTTCAGCCGCTGCACCAAGATAGAGACGGTATGCTTGCCAAGCGACTGGAACTGCGCGCACCAGGCCACCACCATCTCCTACAACTTCATCACTTTCGTCTCCAACCTGGAGATACCACAGCCGGATGGAGCGGTGAGTTATTAGCCCCGCTTTTTGGGGACTGGGGAAAACTTCAAAAGGTACCCGAAAGTCGTGGGAGTGACTCCTAGTATGTGGGATTCTTACGGCATAAAACCCCCTAAATGACCGTCCTCAGCGCATGTGGGGGGCTCCATGATCAACAATGGAATGCACCGGTGTCTATAATAAAGGAGTAGCAATTTGCCAGAGGCGACCATCTTAACACTCATGAGACGCAACGCACCTACGTACGATCTCTAATAGTTACTTCTCTTCTTCTTGATATTTGGGTGTTTATGGGCTGCAGGGATCACTTAACATCAGGTGGCCTGCATGCCCGTTTGCTACTAGATTTACTCGTATATTCCTATATTTTTGAAAGCTTCATTGTAAATATTTTCTTTCTTAACAAACACGTTCAATTTCAGGTAAACCTGTTCACCATGTTGGGCCCAATGTGGCCATACGCCAAAATGAAGTTTATGCTGAGTCTGGTCAAAGTTGACGCCCCGCCGAACGTCAAAAAAGCTGAATTTACGGCTTTCTCGTAAGTTAATAAAATCCCTTTCTGTAATATATCAAGCATGTACGAAGCTTCAGGATAGTGATTGGCGATGACCGTAAGAAATGGCGAAATCTCGTATCGAAGGCCAAGACCCACTTTGGGTCGCTGAGCCAACGGAGTAAGTAAGTAACTATATGTATAAGTAAGTAAATATCAAAAAGTTATTTGTAAAGCATAAGATACAGCAACATTTCCGCAAAAGCTCTGTTTCTTTGTATTGTGTTTGGATATGTGATGTATAGTTTTTTTTTGGTGACGGGAGAGTACCTTCAAAAGGCACCCGAAAGTCGTGGTAGCGACTCCCGGGGTTTGTGGGTTTCTTTTTTTTTTTTATGACATTTGAGGAGGCAACAGGCGTGAAGGCCACCTGATGTTAAGTGGTCACTGCTGCCCATGGACACCCACGTCGATTCTCAAGTAGAATAGATTCTAACTTAAATCGTACTTGCGGTGGTACTTCCCCGGTCGAGCTCTTATGGCTCTACCACTACTAAATAACTACTGCATGCCGCAAAAGATAACATTACCCGACTGATATAACCTGATGATATGATGCAGCGTGTTCTTCGTGTAGTGTTTCGTTTGGGGAGATGAGCGGAGGTTCTCATCAGTAATGGTAGAAACCCAAATTTAATACAGGGTAACACATGTATTAAATAGTCCGTGCGCTTGAACTGATGTTATCTATTTAAGTTTTTAAAAAAAGTTATTTCTTCAATTGCCCCCTTCTGCCACTGCAACTCGTGGAGTCCTATTTTCGTTTGGCACTAGTGTTGAAAGTTTATGACACCAGCAAATCATCAATATAACTTTTTTTCTAGATTAAAACAAACGAACAACCAAGGCGTGACATCACTGGTGAAGTCTCTCGAAGGTCCACAGAGCATAGAGCTTGAGATGTCCATGGAACTCCACAGCGGAGACGTGTTCGGTGGGATAGCGGTCGCGAGAATATTCATATACGTGTCTGAATACGAATTTTAGTGTATAAGGTGTTTCTATAAATAAGTGCCGTCTGACAAGTCATGTATGCTTCGCGTACGAGTTAAGGTGGAATTTGAAGTGAAAATTAAAAATGTGAATGCAAATATCGAATAGGTCTTATAGTATCTGTGCTTATGTAATAACACTAGGGGCCCGCCCCGGCTTCGCACGGGTATAAAACCGACATGCTCCTGCATTTTAAATCCGAAAATATTCATTTAAATTACATGCTGTAAACGGCCATATTGGTCTATATTAAATCAACAATATATTTAAGGTACTTATTTGGATAAGGATTAATGATGTGTTGCTTAAAATTGCAACGAAAATGAGCCATTATTTCTCGTAAAAAGTAAATGACAAAAAATACTATTGTGGTTTATCCATAAGAGATAGACATATGCCATCGCGGAGTTTTCTGTAGCCCTTTTCAAGGTGTACAAATACTTCGTACATTATTTTGATAAATTTCGTACGGTCTGCGTTTGCAATGTAAGCGGAAAAAAAATGTAATTATTTGCGACATCACATTAGAAACCTCGAAAGTTGAAAGTATAATAATACTTATAAACCTTCCACTTCAATCACTCTTTGTATTAAAAAAAACCGCATCAAAATCCGTTGCCTAGTTTTAAAGATTTAAGCATACAAAGGGACAGAGAACGTGACTTTGTTAACCGACTTCCAAATAGGAGGAGGTTATCAATTCGGGTGGTATTTTTTTTTTTATACTATGTAGTGATGAGTAGCAAACGGGCCGTCCGGTCTCCAGTAGGACAGAAGTTCCATTTGTCGTACTTGGGAGCGTTGCTACACATTAGGACTAAGATGGTCGCCTCAGGTTTAGCATAACCGGCAACCACACCTCTCCAACCGAAACACAATTGACGAATAGAATGATGTTTCATGGCGGATTGTGACGGTGGTCCTTCCCCGGGCGAGTTCGAATGGCTCTATTATGACGTTGCCAATTTCCTTCGCTGTCATAAACGGATTCCACTGTATCTTAATTAATAGGAGTTGTAGGCACGTCTAAATTTTGAATCGGCAATATCAGCCAATATCGTTACTATGTGGTTAACTACTTAGTCCATGCAAACATCCAACACATCATGTATGCGATGTACATTATATTTCTTTTGTTATCGTGTATTCTATTTACATTTGTCGTACATATTATCAGATAACTACCTCAACTCAAATATGACTTCGTTTTTATTAATGTCCAGGATTTTCAAATATCACCTGTACAGATTTAGTCTTTATATGTTTTCTAATGCCCTTAGGTTTTGTGTCCTATAGATACTATGTTTTTGGGATTAAAAGGTTAACTTATATACTTCTTAGGCCAGAAACTCCTAACCATTTTCATGAATAATGTTGCAATTATCATTCACGCTTGTAATATGTTGTCTATTTATTGGTTACTGTGAGAATTATGGGTTCCATTATTAAGAAAACAAAAATATATTTATGATTAAATGTGCCTCATCTGCGTCCAGTTTTCTTTTGTTTCTTTACTTTTGATAGTCATAGTGTGAGGTTTCAATAGTCATAGTGAGTACTAATTTAATTTTCAAATTATGTATAAACAAGCGCTTTGCCGCAGCTTTGCTTGCGTCGTCATTGAGTAATTCATAGTTACTTTTCATCCCTAATGGGTAGACTTCCGAAATAAAAACATTTAAATAGCTCCATATACATCTTAAACCTCAATTTCACCTTCTTAGGGAATGAATTTCGGAATGACAACTACGAGTATATCCTTCCTCGGTGTTCAAACTATCTTTGTACCAAATTTCATTGAAATCCGTTCATGCGTTCGCGTTCATCGTAATAACAGACAGAAAGACAGACACTTGCGCATTTATAATATTAGTAGGCATTAGTACGGATAGTTTGTGAATATACCTCAGAACTTACACACAATATACCTCTGCGTAATTTCTGAGCTATCTTTTTTCCTCGTATATTAGGTCTCCGTAATACCCATGACCAAGGCCGTACCTTGACCTGTAAGCTTCACCTATAAGTAATGGGCTGTTGATCACATTCCCTCACATCAGCAAACTATATGCAGTTAAGGGCCCGTGACACATCTCGTGTACGCCAGACCGTCGTGACAAGGCAAATTTTATTATTCAAGCATCGTTTTATATAAAATCGATACGTTACCTCACAGGCTATAGGGTATAGTTGTGTTGGCTTCATGACAATGCAGCGCTTTCCATGGCGACTTCCTTTCATGTTTTGAATAGTTCCGATTCCTATGCTTTTATCTGCCCGCAAAGTGCACGTATCTGGCAATTGATTCTTGACATTACGTTGGTTTTTTTTATCTAAATTTTCATTTTTACTTGCAGTAGATGTCTTTTAACGATTAAATGTAAATCCGCATTTAAATGGTAACGACATGAAATTAGACTTCCCATTGCAAGGACCTCTATACGATTCAGAGCAAAATTATAATAATAATAATAACGCCACACACTCCTACCCCCGCACTAGGATTCCCTGTGTCGCGGGTGGCATGGACAACACATATAGAC
>DWOE01000028.1:0-10842 GCA_018250815.1 Potamanaxas melicertes
CTTAAATAAAAAATAAAGATAAAAAATAATAATAATAATAATTTAAAGCTTCAGCACGTATGAAGTGATTTTTTTTTCAATATTCTTTATCACGCGGGGGTCTTGATAAATCAGACAGGACCGAAAATAAGGTCGTATGTCCCAACGGAGCTTGTCGAAAGTTCATGCTAGTCCGCTCACAGCGATAACTGGCAGCGATGACGCAGACCGTTTCGAAAACGCAAAATAAGCGATGTTGCGATTCGCCTTGCGAAATAGTTGGTCGCAACGTGGGATGACAAATAGGTCTCAATCTCCGCTTGTAACTCTTATGCTAATTACGACATGTCGATACAGATATAGTGTGTGCGCAGTGCCACGCTGGAGGCTTGGGTTCGATTCCCAGGTGAGCAGTTTAAATTAACACTGTTACATGTGTCCCACACAATTGGCCACTTTTTTACAATTATTTTATATTCTATTGTCTAGGGGTTGCTGACATAGTTTAGTAAACATTATAATTTGGTAGGCAGAGAATTAGTGATGAAATCGCGATGCTACTCAAATATAAAAAAAAATCACAACTTTCACCAATTCCTTCGCTAACGCCGTGACAAAATAAAATAAAAAATATTAGTTACACTTTTATCGCGATTTTTATCAACATTTCACTTTTATCTAATCGACAGAAAACCTCTGAAAAGTTTTCACTGTTTGTTTGTTTGGCCCGCAACCCGATACGGCGACCAAACATTTAGAAATGGTTACTCAAGCGCGTATGCTTATCAGCGGTATTGCGAAAACGTTACATATAATATGTTATATGGTACATATTACGCGCATGTTCATTGTTACTTGACATGGCATAGTGGACAGCGAACTCCAATGCTCCTTCTAAGACTTTTATGGGGGACGACTACGACTTTTTCACATTTTAATACAGAACACAAAACAACGTTCGAACACAAGCATAGAATATAATAAAATATCAATCGTTTCAATAAAAAGGCTTAAAAGAATAAAATAGGAAGGATTTTTTTAAAATTGATTTATAAATACCTACCAATTAAGACAATTTGGCGAGGGCCTTAATGGATACGACACATCGTACAATATCAATATTAATGGTGAAAGTCGTGTCGTAATCGTAGCGTATGAAGGCTCCTAATGTATTTTTAGTCACGACTGGATATAGCGAGTCGATTTAGTCGGTTATAGTGCATCCATTATTTTAACATAATGTCTTTAAAGCTAGTATAGCACCTGCTGCGAACGAGTTTTGAAGAATCTAGTTAGTGGACTTGGTGCATATCCTTTTTTCGAAATATCTACGAGCCTTATAAAGTAATGTTGTATATTCTGACCGACATCAAAAAAGAACAAATATCTAATAATGCAATGGAGTCCTACAACACCATTAACATAGACATCAAAACAGATTATATATAAAAATCTGTTTATTATGATTGATGATGGACTGATGGATGAGGACGGACTGATGTCAATACGTGTTCAATGTGTTGAGCTAATTTACATGCATGCAGTACACAGTAGAAAGACTAATAGAACTTCGTAACTGCTAAACGTAATCTAACCGTATTTGGATTACTTAGATGCATTTTATTAAACTTTGACGATGGTTGCTTTTTCACGATTTATTCTGTGTATTTATTGAGGAATGAAGCACATATGTATGAACACATTGTTCATACATATGTGTGTTTATACTTACACATGTGTGTCTATATGTAATAATAATACCTAGAATTGGATGGGAGTTTGTTCAAAGCGTAAATTTCCATAATTATTGTAAGGTCCGTAAATCGTACGATCGTTATCTTGGACCACATCGAGTTGGGACAATGGTTTTATAACTGTAAATGCGACCCCAATGACGTAGGTCTCGACGCACGATAACACGCCCGCTACCGGCTATTAAACTAACCTAAACATTATCGCGTTGCTAATCATACATTTACACCTGCCTTAATAGTCAATCTCTCTCGCGTGTACGAATACAGCAATGTATACGTACCTCGATTGTTGAACGACTCGCAAACGACCAGAACCTTCATTATTACTGCAAACCCTTTATTACAGCCAAGTGTACTCGAAGCGAACAATACAAGGAAATTCTACAACCCCGACTAATAAAACTAATAACAATCGTGTCAACAAAACAACTCGCCGAGTTTGTAAATAATGCCTTATCGTCCTTAATAAAAAAAAACTATACGCGAAATCACGAGTATAGAACAAGTTTGTACCGTTATCTCGCTGAAAATATGCGTAAACATAAATAACTTCGGGACCAGTTTACGACGAGTTCCCGTGTTATTGATTACACGAAAAAAATCACAATTTCACGGAAGCACACTACGTCGAAATTATAATTCCACTACGCCACGTTTGTGTGACCGAGTGACGATCGCTATAACGCGTCCATAATTAATGCTCCGTCCATTCCGATTTGTTGATTTGAAAACACGAAAGTTCATAGGCCTTTTACACTACGAAGAATTTTAAACACCGTACGAATGTGTGAATCGAGAACGTGGATCGAATATGATTCGATCGCGGTTGATAAATAAACAGTGGTCAAGCTAGGGACAATGCCCTTTGCGATTTCTTAGCGGAGCCGGAGCCGGGCGGGGCGATGATGACTCGCCGCATCATGTCGCAAGTCGACGAATAAATTGTAAGAATGTGGCACGCGAAACAGCGGTACTTTCCCAGTCTCGGGTACCGTGTACCGTACGACCGGCGAAATTATACTAGGCCGAAGAAAGTTTTATTCGGAAGACATTTCGGACGCGAGAGTCGAACGCGAAGCTTCCACTACGCGGCTCCCATTTTTTGTGACACTCGAAATTCGTACGGTCAAGATGAGATCACAAGGATCAACGCTCTCCTCGAGTGCCCGAGCGATGATAGATTCGAGACCGCGGACCCGGTCGTTCACCTCGCGATTATTTTTTCTCAAAAAGCTGTGCGGTAACAGCGGTCGTAACTTGGAAAGTGCGGAAATGGTCATTCCTAAGCGGCAACAATCCGCCACTCGCCTCATTATATCACAATCCCGGGCATCTCGCTCGCGGATGCACGGCGGGGAAAGGTCAGTGAACTTGCGAAACTTCACCTGTCACAGGCGAGGGGAGCGAGACAAAGGTGGTGATGCAACAAAGAAAGCGCGGAATTACTAGAGCACAGGTTACGTGGGCGATCCCAGATGAGAGCCGTCGTCAGATTTGGAAATTGGATACGGCGACGCATTCTGAATTATACTAGACGCGGTCGTCGCTTGCACAACCGATGGCTCGCAGCGGAAGAGAGTGCGGGCGAAACGGCACATTGCGGTGATGCAATAAAGAAAGTGCGGAACTGAAGTAGGTTTTCTAACGCGGTGAATGTACTCGACCATTAGCCGTGTTAGCCGTGTATCATTCGGGTCAGCGAAGGCTCTAGTGGCGCGCCGGACGACGACCTCGTCCGCGAGGGCCTATGTTTCGCACTCGGCCGTATATTATATCATCACGGAGAAAATAGCTACGCGGAATCGCAGCGGCGTCCGATTAACGAGAGATAGGTACGGGTTGCATGAGCTTTTTACGAAGTCGCAACGCATTAGGTAACACGTGTTGTCACTATTGCGATTACTCGGCTGATGTAAGGCTTGCACGCGAAGGAAAAGCGGCTGTGGCTGGTAAGAGTGACACGTCGCCAGCGATGTTAGCGCGACCTTAGGAATAGGCGAAAAACGTGTTTAAAAGTGGATATGTCAAGTTCAGCGTGTGCGAGGCCGATGCGCGGGCGCAGTTTGCAGGGGGAGGGGGGAGAGCGGGCAGGGGGGGAGCGTTGACAATGAATGGCAAAGCACCGTTGTACTTGACCCAGTATTCGGGCCGTCACGCCCGCCCGCTGCACCGAGCGTACGCCGGATGATACACGTGATAGCCACTGCCTTAAACGCTAAGGCTTATTAAAACATCAAGAATCAACGCAATCTCGAGTACTACATTTTGCTCGCTAAATCTCGAGTCGGATTTCAAGTACAGATTCCGTTTATTAATAGGCACATAACAATTCTTCTACCGTGCCTTAACGATGATATCGTCTTCAACAATGCCGCAAAATTATAGGCACAGAAGATAGCGAATCGAACCGTGTGATATTTTTCGCTGCGTCTCATTATACTAACCGGCAAAACAATAACCGTTTATGACAGCTCTGGCATTGGCATATTGGATTACTAGGCCACGGTGAAAAAATTTTCTTTGGCACGTTCGCTCGGCACCGTTTACGTCAATCAAGAAAATATACTACATCGGCCGCGATAACCTGATGATGATATCATTGTGTTCGGCGACCGCCATCTGCGTTAGACCAGATCGCTATTCGAGCTCGTTACCCGAGCCGAGGCCTGAATTTTTGGGTTTAATGTCGCAACGTATAATGTATCTGAGCGGTTAACGATATTGAGCGCGCATATCGGGTGTAGGCTTAGTACATGTGGCATTACGCAAGGTCGCGGGTACACCTGCGCCTGCATCGACCGTTGCAGCCAACGCTACCATTCGATGCATAATTCATAGTCCCCGAAGAGTCAGGAATTCGGCCCCTCCACCTGCCGAGCGACCTTTAACCGGTGACGTTCAGACAGGTTTTGAGAACCTGACTCCATCAAAACGCGACTAATGTTTATCCTTACTAACACATAAATAAAATATCGCTGTAATGTCACAAGCCAAATAGACACATAAGCCGCCCTGAAACATCGTTTATTCTTGAATTGTATTTCGGTTGGGGAACTGTGGTTGCCGGAGATACGGCGATTTGAGATCGGATGCGGGTGTCCATGGGCTTTAAATCAAGTGATATGACCTTAATAACTATTGGCCTGCATGTATTGGTATATTTATTTCATAGACGCCATTAATTTCTTAAATTATAAAGCCCTCATCGGCTACTAATTTCGGTGTATCCTTCCACGTATGTACTCGTACGTCGAAGTGTAGTGTAGTGTAAATGAATCGGTTGCAGCGTTCGCGGGCGGCGTCCGGTGTCGGCGAGTAATAATCCAAGTGGGTTAAGGTTCCATCAAGGATTTGTTGCGGCAAAACACCGCTCCAAAACAGCGCTAGTTACTATGAGCTAACCGAGCCGCGGCCGTACCGACCGTCGGTTCCGTTGCATTTGTTCATTACCTTTTGTAACATGAACGTTTTTCCACAGCGCCCTAAATAAATGGCGACACACAGTCTGCGAAGACCGTGAATGGACCCAATTTCACTTAACGAGAATATGATACAATAAATGTTACTGACGGTATATCATTCACCTGCCATCGACAGTTACAAAATGGGATCGGCACAAAAGCGAGGTACGCGTCTTTTGTTTAATTAGTGTCCGGCAAACAAAAGTAACTCGATCGTTAGGCGTCTCTTTGTCCCCGCTCTCCCGTCGGAACAATGGCTGTCCTTTGAGACTCTCGATACTTACGAGTACTCAAAATTGAGTGTAAAACAAACAGGTTAATAAGTTTCAAAACGATCCAGATGTATTACAAAAGCGGTAGCACACAACTGTTTGGTAACTGTGCGCTCGATTGTTTCACAACTCGCATCGCAGCGTCCAGACCACTCGATTAATTGTTCCTATCGCACAGAATCGACTGTTCGATTCTTTTGTTTCACGAACCGACCCATTGTCACCGGCTCGAGAGTGCTCCAGAGCAAATATGGAGCTATTATAAATTGAATGGCTTTGTTGGCTAAGATTTGCGGTAGTTAGTAATGGCTCATTTGAGAGCGTTACTAAAACATATTGTAATGACTGAACAAGTTTTTATTTTAGTTCGCAATATTCGACCTCTAACGCGTTATGTAATAAATAGAATTAACATTTAATGGCCTAAGTCGGTTTTGTTACTTCATCAAATTCTAGGTATCATTGAGCAAATAAGGCACGTCGAAATGTTTATATCTGCCTCGACCCCGACTCCTCCTTGACTGACTCACAAAATTACTCGAAACGAAGGAGTACTGTAAGACAAGAACGTCAGATATTTCGTGTCTATTTAGGTGTTGAGGCTCTAAATATTAGCACACAGTTGATGCAATTGACATGTTGTGCAACGAAGTTTAAATAAATAAACGTAGGGACCTTCAATCGAGCGACCTCCGATTGGCTAAATTGAATTATGTCGGCGTCAGGCTAGGCGCGGGTCGGATAGTATACCTGTATGAATGAAACAAATGGGATGATGGATGATGGTTGGCAAAGTATTCGGGAGCTGCGTGGTGAGCGGTGAGCGGTGCGCAGGCGGCGGCAGATGTTCCCCGCGCATTGTGCTCCGAACAAAGGCAGGTAGACTCGGAGGACGCACCGCGCCATGTGCAACGTGTCATTTTTTCACAGGATAACATGTTTTAGGTATAAATCCAAAAAACTATTCTAATCTGACCCGACAGATGGCCGAGCACATGTCCGCAACAAAAAAATATCAACGTCAGATTAATAGAATCTCATGGGGTTTCTGCGGCCGACGAAAATTCAATTTCCACGCCACCGAAAACGCTTTGTTTTCGCGGCGCACTACAGTAAATTAATTACAATGGTTTCCCTTTGTTACAAAAGAGAGAAACGAATCGAATCCCAGTTATCAAAATTAATAACGGCAAAAGCAATTTACTCAGATCGCGTAATATCCTGCTGGCGTATTTATTGAGCTGAGTTTTCGTTTGTTTTCCGTGCGCTGGAAATAATATCTGTCCGGTCCGCCTGTACGTCTGTACGTACGAGAGCAAAGGGCGCAGGCCTAGCCTTTACCGCACAAAAAGCTAATAGCAAAGAGCAACCGAGGGGACTCGCTCAAAGAAAAGAGCCATCGAAAAAACGGCAAATATTGACCTCGCAGCATATGTCGAAAGCCAAACTTGGAGACTGGTTATAAAATGCATTTGAATAAACATTCGTTGCTCGATTGTAACGAAACTTTGTTGACCTTACGTTGTATCGAATGTCGGGATGTGTGCATTCAGATAGAGTTGTCATCAGGTGTACAAACAAAAAGAGACAAGAGTGAATGCGCATTACTGCCCACTGACCATGTCCTTTGCATTTAAATAAACAGCCTCTTAATCATAAGGAAGAACGATAAAATAAATTAAAATTTCAAGTAAATAATTGCAGTCGAAACGCAAAATGCAAATTACGGCGCCATACTCGGTCGATTCGCAAGTGAAATACTGTGTCCTTAAATAGACTTGAAGTTATAAAGTCAAGAAATTGCCGGCTATATAATTCTATGAGGAGCAGATTTACGGACTGAATTGGAATCGTCTGGAACTGTACGAAAACATGTCTTGCGTCGTTCGCAGTGCGTTTAATTCTTGATAGCGGATCATCGGACAATAGTCAGTCATGTGCCGTCTGCGCGGAATGCGAATGTTGAACACGTGCGTTGCAGGTAGAGGTTGCATGTGGACGCCATTGTGCCCGAGAAAGGTGTTTGTCTTGGCCATGAATAGGAAGCCTTGCACAATGCCCCTTTCAATGTGACCATCATCGATTCGAACGATAAATCATGCGTAGGAGACGCCACAATGGACCGTCTTGTTTACCCGAACATCTGTGCGTTTCGCGTTCATGTTTAGAAATGTAGAATTGGCAAGTTCATAGAAAAAGGTGTCCATTGTTGTACGCTCAGGTAATTGTTGAAAGATTAACCCGATACGGGCCCCGACAATACAATTAGAACACCTTGACGTTTTTTCGATGATTCCATTCGAATGAATGACAAAGCGTTGGTTCGTTTGACGGGCCGTTCGTACCCGGAGCACGTAACGAACATCGTGGCGACCTTACGGCAGTTATCTGAACGCGATAAGGGAGATTGTGCGACCTTTAAGTGTTGGATAGGTGTCTCCTACAATACTGATAAGGGAAGACCATTGACCGTGTTCAGATAGTACGCAACAACGCTGTAAATTACCTACCCTAATTCCACGTTTATTGTGATTGTTTGAACGATGTTGCTTAATAAGCTCTAGATGCCCGGTTGAGGCAGTTACTTTTATCAGAAATTTCTTCACTATTTCTCCTATTACAGCGTGTAAACTAAATAAATAAAAAGTACCGTTTATTACGTACATATTAACTCCAAATTTGAATATTTTAAAAACTATTTTGTACATTTCTTTAATAAATAACAAACGAAAGTTCCCAGGTCCCCAAATGCATTGTTAAATACTAGGGGAGCATAGCGCACTTACATCTTCAAGTGGTCTTGAGGGCCGGATGTGACGAATGACGGAACCGGAAGCGGATCCATAATGTAGGACCGCATTCATAAAGCAGATGGCCGATAGAGTAACTTGGGACGGAGAAATTCGGTGAAAGGACCGCTCGGCATAGATTATGTTCTACATTTTCCTTATTGTGGCAACATTAATAATTTTCCTGTTTGAATTATGAATCAACTGGATGTTCTAGTAACGACAATAAGGTTGCGTATCAATCTAATCTGACGCAACACACTAGTTTGTTTGTTAAATCATAATCTATTGCGATTTAACATGATCATATTTTAACGTTCACCGCAAATCACAAGACTGCGACAAAGGGCAAAAACCTGTTCAGCCACTTAACAAAATAATTAAGCAATTACCTGTCACCGCTTAATTAAATATATTCTCTTTTAACATTCACTGCAATTACTAGAAAACAATCAAATTCTCCACGTGAAAAGAACGTTCCTGACTGATCGAAATGGATATTGGATACGAGTCAACAAAAAATATGATGCCATTACATAACGCTGTCATCCTTGAATTTGATTGGTTGTTTGGTTGATGACGTCAAACAATTAATTAATTTGTAAAGTTTTAGCCAATCCCTGTTGCTTCTGTATTGATTGCGATTGGTACACCAGGATTTCCTACACAGTTGTAATGAGGCGGAAATAGTTGGCAAATGGTGAATGTCTGCGAACCATTACTGATCTACTGCAAGGTCTCTCAGAATAAGGATATAGGCCTGAGTTCACCACGCTGGCCAATTACGGCTTGTGGACTTTACGTTACTTTAAGAACATTCTGGAACTTCCAAACTTGCAAGTTTCTTCAGGTTTTCCTTCACCGTTCCTTTTTATGAATCACAAAACTTAAGTGTTTGGTGCGTGCCACTAGAATTTGAACCCGGACCTCGTCGTAAGGTCGAATTCGTAGCCACAGGCCTATCAGCTATTTCAGCGGTGAATGACCAAACATAATACCACTTAATGGGCGATAAAGTGTAGTTTTAAATGTAATTCTACGGCACTAAACTATCGAGAAGCCTACGCGAGACAGTAACGACTTGTAATACTCTCAATTTGAATATTATTACAATAAAACGTAGACACGTCGATATGTTTTCGATTCGATATTCAGTTTTATTATTAACATGTCAGTCCTTTAAGTCGTGATTGCCAGCATTTGGAGACGTGATATTTTCCGGATCCGATACCAGATGAACTGAATTCGATGCAGTACAAAATATCAATCACGCCATAATGAAGTCGATATCACGTATAGGACTGTTTACAATAAGATTAAAACTAACTGTCATCAATATAACTAATGTGTGTGTAATGTTGCGTTAGATTTGCGTAATAGTGCGAGTCATGCCAAAGGTATTTCATTGGCGTTGATGTTTTTTCCGCATTCACTCTTACTTTTAATACCATGGGTTGAAATTGTTTACATAGATGTTATGATTTCATGGAAATAATAAAAAGAACTCAAACTTTACTATTGTACATCTTCAGTAGTGGGAACACGATAAGAATTAAACGTAGGTTTTGACTGACCAATTTTTATTTTATTTTATTTATAAACATAGCCAAAAACAATGGATGCCTAAGACTGTCTTTGAAATTGACGAAACGCAAAAAAGCGTGGTGCCATCAGTACCTACAAAAAAAACTCTTTTTGTGATAACAATATTGTCTAAGTCGTCGATAAACAAATAATTACTACAGTATCATCCCTAATGAGAACATAAGCACTGTTTGAGTCCTAACTCATCTTTGTCAGCGATAAGTTGGGCGTTAAATTTGAATTGGTACTGGGTTCCTGGTGGGGAGACACGGAAGAGCGGCTTGCGCAACTGACATTGAACTGAGCTCCGAGGCCGCACGCCGGATTCTTACGATACGAGCATTAAAGCGATAACGACAAATTAATGTGTTCATATCGACTGGTACCGGTTTCAAGTAGCAGGAAAATGTTGAACGAAGTTTCCATAATGTTCCTCAACAGGACGCGACGCATCTAACCCGGAAATCGGGGAATTTATCATTCGGTAATCCCTAGTTTGCACATTGCAACGGCGTTGTCTCTTTTACACATTCGTGAAAAAGTGAAATAAAAAACTACTACTACTGCGCACGATCATTATAATTTTTTATTGTAAAAATGTCAAGTAATACGAAGGGACAATTTCGAATGCATTCCATTTTCAATATTTAAACTCAGGTAAGGTAATTTTTCGTCGAATTCGTTCGATTCGAATTTTCCCGAACGTTTTCAATCTCGCGTACGTTTTCGTCATCAGAGGTTAATCATTGTAGTCGTAATTATTTAGTGCGTCATACGTTTATATTATTTTAAAACTGAAGCTACACCCAGCTACATATTTCACGGAAATTGCTATCATTAGTGGTTTGTGAATATGAATGATGTAAAGCGAAATATGTATTGCAAGTAGGGTTGCCGGGCAGTTATTTTTGTTCAAAGCTATTAATTATAATTATTTTACGTTTTTAAATTTATCCTATTACTATTGGTACAGAAAATACAACTTCGTGATATGTAGTGTATA